>CM077153.1:23101887-23262073 GCA_039583875.1 Platanthera guangdongensis | reverse complement strand
TTGCCCTGGCACCCTTTTCTTTTCCTCTTTGGCGGCAACGACAATCTCGCGCGAGAGTCCACAACGCATTGGATAACCTTGGTTCAAACGGAAATTGACTCAAGGATCAAGCAGCGCGTCCCTCAGTACCGCTCTCTTAACCCTATCGTCCTTCCGCTGCTCATCACTATTTGAAACCCGAACTTACCGCCCCAGTGCAGTAAATGCTTCATGACAGGTTCGTCATTCACAACTTGCCATCACCTTGAGTCAGCCTTTGGAATTCATTTTCCATGGCTATTCCGCTGAGCCGCAGGAAGGTGCTTCGCTAGGAAGAGCCGGAGAATTCTTCCATGGATACTTGGGTTAAAGGACGACCCGCT
Organism: Platanthera guangdongensis; assembly: GCA_039583875.1. Taxonomy (NCBI): domain Eukaryota; kingdom Viridiplantae; phylum Streptophyta; class Magnoliopsida; order Asparagales; family Orchidaceae; genus Platanthera; species Platanthera guangdongensis. Next base: position 23,261,711 of record CM077153.1, on the reverse strand, counting down.
AAGTGATGCAACTCCATCTCATCCACCATAATCGAGCTTCTCCTCAAGTAAAAGGTAACTAAGGTAACTTTCTGATGCTCCGCCGTTCCAATCGCCGTCATCACTCGCTTGACGCGCGAGAGCCAATCCTCAGCCTGCGTCGGAGTTCTCGCTCCCGAGAACGTAGGCGGATGGAAACTCATAAACCCGTTAGCTGCTTCTCAGCTGCTCGAGGAGCCACATCCACTACAGGTTCAGGCCTTGCCGCCACCTGTTCTGGCCTCACATCCGCTTGTTCCTGCCTAAGTGGCTGGCCTTGGATCATGGTAAATAAAGCCTCCGCAACTAAACGCACATGTTCCGCAGACTATGGAGGTGTAGGCACTGCGGCTGGTGCCGTACTTTCATCAGAATGCTGAGGCTCAAACGGCCCAGCTCCACTTCGTGTCACCTAAAGGTGGACAAGACACACACATTAGCGGTCGTACCCAAGCAAACAACACAAAATAAGAACACGCAGGTTCCTCAAACACATCAAGTTTGCATTCCTATCATGGACATTAAGGAGTTCATGCGTAGACTTTGGTTTGCACAAACACGTTCTCGCCACCCCACAAAAGAAGGCGGCCACGACTTCAGGAGGGAAACACCAAAACAACCGATACCAAAAATGTAACAACCCCATCCGTTCATATGGTATATTCTAGAAGGTCCGGCTGGGGCCCCACAGTATATATCACAAAACAGACGGTGAAGGTACAAGATGATACCAGAGTAGCGCAAATCGTACCTACCACAAAGCATTCTAGCGAAAGCCTAGACTACAACTTGAACTCCTCATGAATGACCAAATATAAAACTCCACATTTTATACGATATAGGAATGTCTTATAACAAATAAAAGAGTTGGCCTATGGCCTTACATGGCTATCAACCAGTGGCCTAAACAGATTGGCGCGCAGGCCGACCACAATACGAGAAAATATAACAAGCAGTCAACATCAAAAGCCTCGAGGGCTAGCAGCAGTAGCAGCAACAGCAGCAGGAACATTAGCCTTTACGCGTCCCGCTTGGCTCTCCAGTACCTGTACGGGGACAATCCACCCAACGGTGGTAAACAAAAGCAACGTCAGCGTTCAGCTGACCAAATTATAACGACCCCACCCTTTTCTCGGGGCAGCGGTAATCTTCCCTGCAAGCATATCATATCACAAATATGATAATATATATCATCTAATGTGCTTTTACGCACACATGCCATCACAACCGTTCGCCATCCGGCCCAACGGTCCGTGCACTCAGGCACATTCTTGGTGTTCTGGCAAAACTCTTTCCCACCACCGTATCAGGGTCACAACCCAACGGTAAATCTCTTGAGCATTGACTCCAGGGCGTGCAGCCAGAGTTAGTCTTCCTACACCGGATGGCCCATAGCCCCCCATTGTGTCATGGCGCGCAGGCCGAAGACTCATGCTATGCGCTCCAACAGAGCGCACCTTTTGTCTCACGTCGGACGGACATAGCGCAGGTCGGATCCTCCACCCCCCGTTGCTCAAATCGCCTTGCCTTCTCCGAGTACATCGTACTCATGGCTGTATCAAAGGCGGGGGTTGGTCTCACCAATCCTGTTCTTGGCATTCAAGCCTGGGTATTTCTCGATACCCACTTCATTAGCACAACAGCGGGTCTTTCCTAGGCCTCCCAGTACTTCCTATGACTCTCTTCACAGGTGGACACCGCAATATCACAAATGTCAGGGGTCTTTCCTAGCTACCATGCCAGTACTTCCTGTTACTCGCGTCACAGGTGGACACCCTACGACATCAAGCATCACAAAGGGCCTTTCCTGGTCACACCAGTACTTCATGTGCCTCATTTACAGGTGGAACCCAAAAACATACCACGACTATTTTCCTGGGCTACCACTCCAGTACTTCTTGCTACTCCTTTTCGCAGGAATAACCCGTTGACTCCTTAAACTACACGTTTATCATGGAGTCTTCTCCGTTCGTATGCAACATCACCAATCCAGACCAACCTGTCTAGATGGGTTTCACACAACATGCCTATTCTGTACTCCATTTCCGGATCTATATGCCAACAAAGGGGATTTCATGAATCACCCAAACGACTCCCAAAATCAGCCACCTTTTGTTGTGGGAATCACAAAGATATGCCAAAAAGAAGCCTTCACATGGCTAGGAAGAAAAGTCGTTACCCTTGACGACCGCTTCGGTGCCATGACCTCAGAGCTTGCTTGAAAGACTCGTAAGAGCGTTTCCTCCGCAACGCCGGCTTCGGATCTCTTGACGGTAAACCGCAGCACCACCAGCAGCAGCTCTTCCACCTCTTCCTTCTTCTTCCTCTCCTTTTTCTCTTAACTTGAAGAAAGATAAAGGCTAAGTAAAATGAGCATAAATTCTCAGATTTCGGCCTTTAGGCAAAGAGGAAAGAAGCTCAGCCTTTGGATCCAGGCTGAAAGAATGGACGGCCACGATTTTGCCAAAAACACTGATTTTGACTGACTGACACGGCCTGTGACACGCCCGTATCTCAGCCGTGTGCCTCAAGCGGGTGGTCAACCCGACCTATCCAGACCAGTGACACGCCCATGGAACACGCCCGTGTCATGGGCCGTGTCAACGACCACGCCTTCGGACACGCCCGTGTCTGTGGCCGTGTGCCTGGGCGAAAATAATCCCAAAACATCCCGAGACTTCACACACGGCCTGTGACACGCCCGTGTCCCAGGCCGTGTGCCCAGACACGACACGAAGACACGCCCTGTCGAAATCCTTCGTCGGGCTGAGTTCGTCGACCCAAAATGACACGCCCTGTGACACGCCCGTGTCACAGGTCGTGTGCAACTTCTCGACACTCGACACTCGACACTTGACATCTCGACATCTCGACACTCGACGACACGGCCTGGGACACCCCCGTGTCCTGGGTCGTGTGCCCCCTCTCGACACATCGCCGAGCGAAAAAATCGTCGACACCAAAGATGATAGTCGACACGGCCTCGACACGCCCTACGACACGCCCGTGTCGCAGGCCGTGTCCGCTGCTCAATGACCGTCGACTCCAAATTTCGTCGACTTTGCGGCCAACTCGTCGACCCCAGCTTGACATGCCCTGGGACACGCCCTGTCCCAGGCCGTGTCACCCAAAAATTTCTTGTTTGAGAAATTTGGGTTGTTACAGAGTGGAAGCTCAAATCGCAGCCGATGAAGTAATTGAAGCCCATCGACAACAGTTTGAAGGAGGGATGAAGAGGAAGAGAGAGGAACATGCCTCGTGGTACCTAAAAGAGTGCAAGGCCAACCCCGACCAACAAGATCGTCGTGAGAATTGGTATCTTAGACAGTACCGAGAGTATACGCCGCTCAACACCTCACGCACCAACGTGTTCTACGCAATCGAGGACGACCCATCGCTATGAGGGCCATGAGAAATCCCGGTAGAAAAGGGACATCAGACAAAGTACTACGAGTTCCATAAAGGAATGGGCCACTCCACCGAAGAATACATCAAATTAAAGGACAAGATTGAGCGCTCATCTGATAGAGAATACTTGGAAAATTTCTTCAAGACCAAAATAGGGACCCCACCAGGACAATAAAGGAGGGAATTAACACCAGTGCGCCAGGAAGCATAGGGTGGCAGACAAGTCATGGGAACGATTGAGACCATACCCCGGTCCTTGTTCACCACCCTAAACTCTATCGCGTAGATCGGGACTGAACAAAATGCATTAATAAAGGAGAAGATCGACTTCGGGGATGAAGATCTAGAAGGTTTGTTGACACCACACTAAGACTCGTTGGTTATTATTCCCGAGATCGGCAACCCGAACTTCCGCATCAAGCGAATATTAGTTGATAATGGAAGCTCAGTCAATGTGTTATTCATTTCGGCTCTCCAAGGAATGAGCATCCAAAGGTAAAAACTACAGTCGACAACATGCCCAATTTATGGATTTGATGGAGGACCAGTGCCAGTCAAAGGAATAATTACCCTCCTGGTCATACTGGGGGACTTCCCAAAGTAGGACACCTGCCAAGTCCAGTTCATGGTTTTAGAGACTGAGTCACTTTACAACGCAATCTTCGTCCTCCCGCTCCAAACAATATTTGGGGTGATTCCCTCAATAACCCATCTTGCCATGAAGTTCATCACGCCCGTAGGAGTCGAAGTTATCAAAGGAAACTAGGAGGCTGCCCGGACATGTCATCTACAACAAAAGCGCCCTAGGCATGGAGTTCCCCCATATGTCACCAGAACTCGAGGAAGTGGGCCAGGAGGGCCCTAGGTGAAAGAGCTATAATACAGGAATATGGCAATAATGCCTCACTATATTCCGTTTTTTTTAGTACTTCTATTTTGTTTCCATTCAAACTTAGAACAACAACTAAACTCTATAAAGTCACAAGTATATGCTCGTGCGCAGACTACTATTGTTTCCTTTTAATATTCATACACTATGCTTGCATCTAACGTTGTTATTGCAGGAAAAACACAGGCAAGAGCCCTCACAAGCTTCCCACTATCACAGATTGAAGGAACAATTCTCTGGGGCCAAGTCCCTGCAACCTCCCACTACCACCGATCAAAGGTCCGCCCTTCTCCATCATAGTAGGTCGTAGCATTGCTAGGGCCTGCCCCCTCGCTCTCGCCAGCGGTTCGAGGGTCTGCCGTTCACTGCCTCTCTGGGGCCACGTCCATGCGGCATCCCATTGTCATCGATCGAAGGTCTGCCCTTCTTAGCCTAGTAAGTCACGACGTTGCCAAGGCCTGCCCCCTTGCGCTCGTCAGTGGTTCGAAGGTCTTCCTTCACTATCTCACCGGGACCACGTCCCAGCGATCAAAGATCAGCCCTTCTACGTGTAACCCCTCGAAACTCAAAAGAGCGACGGGAGATGTTTTGAGCCAAGTTTGGAATTTGGCAGGGGTTACACGGCCTGGGACACGGGCGTGTCCCAGGGCGTGTCGTGCTCGGGTCGACGATCTGGCCGAGAGGTTGACGAAATTTGGAGTCGACGATCGTCGAGCAGCAAACACAGCCTAAGACACGAGCGTTCGTGCTAGGGTCGACGATCTGGCCGAGAGGTCGATGAATTTTGGAGTCAACGACCGTCGAGCAGCGAACACGGCTTGAGACACGGGCGTGTCCCAGACCATGTCCTTCTCGGGTGGTTGGCTGAGTTGTGTTGGGGGAGAAACACGGCCTGGAGTCCAGGCGTGTTCGTGTTTGGCACGGGCATGTCAAATTGGACACGTGCGTGTATAATACCCGTGTCCTTCACAGGTTGGTGTTGGTCCTGTGTCGATGGAGTAACACGGCACACTACACGGTCATGTAATGTATGACACACAGGCATGTCAAGTTTGACACGGGCGTGTCGGGTACCCGTGTACTTTTCGGGACGTGTCGGTTTTGACGGCGAATGGGGAACACGGACCTGGACACGGGCGTGTCACATGCCATGTTCGGCCCAGGTCTTGGATTTCAAGTCCGAATCGTGGTCGTCTGTTTCCTTAATTTGGGATCCGACGGCTAGGAGTTATTCTTGCTCGGTTATAGCCGGGAATAGGGTTTCAAAGCCCTCATTTCTATTACTCAATCTCTTTCTGAAGTTCTAGAGAGAGGGGAGAGCAAGGAAGGAGGAGGCTAGATCCGGTCACCGCGGAGCTTCGTAGCTCCAAATCACAAGCCGACTTCGGATCTACGGAGGCAAGGAGATTGCGGTGCTTTCACCCGCATAGGTTTCCATGGCGCCAAGGAAAAATGCTAGGGTAACGATTCTCATCCTAGGACATGTGGAGTCCTCTTTTCTTTATATAGGAAGCCTGCTCTTGCGAGTTTGCGTGAGTTTGAGGCGTTCCTTCGGGTAGACGTGAATAGTCCCCGTTGTGTCAAGTAGAGTCCGTAATCGAGAATGGACATAGGCATGATGTGTGAAGCCTACCCGGACAAGTTGGTCTGGATCGGTGATGTTGCATTGCATGAACGGCCGGAGAAGACTCCGCACGAATGATTGTTTTTCGGGTTTTTCGCGGTTGATTGCAACAGGGAGCCTTGGGGATTAACTCCAAGGTAACCCGAAAAACTAGCAGATGTGTGATTCTGCCAACATGGTGGCCTGAGAGCCAACTTGCACATAACCGAGTTATGTGAAGCGTGTGATCGAATCGGGACTCGGAGAAGCTTGACCTGCGCAGACAGCTTAAGTTGATGTTGCGGTGTGAGCAACGGGTTAGGCGGAACCGTACCCGCTCTATGTGGTTCGGTTAGAGAGACCTAAGGTACGTGGTACTCGTCGTTGGCATAGATAGAGGGTCTTAGCAGTGGCTAGAAAGACCAAATGCTCATGAGATATTGCCGTCCAGGGGGCGGTGGTGAGTCAGTGGACTTTGACCGTATTCACCGAGAATGTGCCCTGAGAGCATGGGGTGTGTGGTCGTGCGTGCCCACGCCTGTGATGAAGTGCTTACACTACTGCTTGGTTATGCTAACAAAGTGCAGGGAAAGGAGCATCGCCGCCCCGAGTTTGGGCGGGATCATTATAATTTGGTCAGCATAGCTGACCGTTGCTTTGTTTGCCACCGTTATGGCGGATTGTTGCTTGCAGGTGCTGCGGAGCCGAGCGGTAAATAGCGGGCAAAAGACCATGTTGCTGAGCCGGCCCTCGAAGGCCTAATTTTGAGTGTTTACATGTATTATTCATGTGTGACCGGGCTCCGTGCCGTGGTATGGAAAACACTGTAATTTAAGTAAACAATTGTAAGGCCTTAAGGTCATTGTACTTGTGTATTGTACCTTCATTTCTATTGGTTTGAGTAGTGGACATTTATGCTATGCTGGGTTCTTTGTTTTGCAACCTTTTAAATTGCTTCTGTTAGAATGTACTATGTGTAGGACGTTGATTCTTAGTTGGATGGTTTCCATTGAGTAACCTCCCGATCTGTCTTTGGTATATGGCGTCGGGCCCCGACCGGACCTACTGCTATATGCTATGCGACGGATATGAGGTGTTACAATTTGGTATCAGACTACTGGTTTCGGTCAGGCTGAAATGAATTTGTGGACGAATTCTTTTAAGTGGTGGTGAGCACATGTGTGTGCGTCATCGTTATAACATTAAAAGAACTCATGAATGTCCACTTAGGAATGAAATACACGTGTTTGGGGAACCTGCGTGTTCCTATTATTGCTTTTTTTGCAATTTTGTTTGGTCGCTTAACGGTGTTTTGTACAACTATAGGTGACCAGAAGTGGTGCCAGGACCGTCAGAACGTCCATTTTCTAAGGCTAGCAGTGCACCGAATGATGCTCCTGCAACACCTCCCTCGGCTGAAACCATACGATTGTGCCGAAGCAGTGTTTGTCATGATCAATGTGCAGCCTGCAAGGCAGATGCAGCAGCCCGCTCCTATGATGGAGCAGGTACCGCTTCAAAGGGATGAACCGAGAAGAGTGGAGCAGGTAGTGGTGGAACTTTGGTGCCAAGGAGAGCAACTGAAAGGCAGCTCAAACACATTATGAGCTTTAATCCTCCTATGTTCTCGGGTTGGGAACCCCATCCCAAGTTGAAGACTAGCTCTCCCGAGTGAAGAGAGTCATGACAGCGACGGAGACGGAGGAGTGGCAGATGACCACTATAGCTATATTCCTGTTGGACGGGGATGCGAGGCTGTGGTGGGAAGGTTTAGAGCTGCACCACTTGAGAGGAAGGCAACTCATGGAAGTCTCGATGGAAGAGTTTTCAAGATTGTTCTTGGCAAGGTACCTCCCTTCGGCACAGAGGATAGCATTGGAGAATGAGTTCCTGACATTGACACAAGGAGAGAATAGCGTGGATGAGTATCTCAACGAGTTTACTCGGTTGGGTCGGTACGCTAGCTCTACGTTCGCGGATGAGGTGCGCAAGATGAACCGTTTCTACGAAGGTCTGAGAGATGACTTGAGGCTACTACTTTCGGGGCCTATGATGCGGGGCTTATTGACCATGGTCAACACGGCCCGGTCTTTGGATAAGGACTTGAAGAATGTGCAAGTTGTAACACCCACATCCGTCGTATGGCATATAACAGAAGGTCCAGCTGGAACCCAACACCATATACCACGGACAGTCAGAAGGGTTACGTATGAATAACCAAACTATCTAATTAAGACTACTCATCCTAACACAGAGCATTCTAGCGAAGCTTTTAAAACAGTTGAAAGAACCCATAATAGTAATCCACTAATCATGAATGTCACAACCACTACAACTGGAATGAAATACCAATACACTGAAAGATACTTTGCCTTAAGGCCTTACAAGGTTCACTTAGCAAAATAATGTTTTCCATACATCGGCTCGCAGGCCGGCCACACATGACAGAATAAAGAACAAATATTTGATTTGGCCTTCGAGGGCCAGCACAGCAACATGGGCTCTAGCCCACTATTTGGTACTCGGCTCCGCAGCACCTGCAAGCAACATTCACCGTAAGGTGACAAACAAAGCAACGGTCAGCCAAAGCCGACCAAATTATAACGACCCGCCCCTAACTCGGGACGGCGGTGGTCCTTCCCTGCAATTCATTAGCCCAACTAAACAATATAGAACAAACATACTACGCCACAGGTGTAGGCTCGTACGGCCAAACACCCCGTGCACTCAGGGCACATTATCGGTGAATCCTGACACTTTAGCGTCTTCACCACCACCCCCAGGATGGCAACCTCGTGATCATTCTAGACTTTCTGACCACCGTCTAAGGCTCCCGACTATGCCAACGGGCAGTCCCCTTTTCGGGTCTCTCGCACCGAACCACATAGCCCAGGTCCGATTCCACTTGCCGTTGCTCACACCACATAGTTCACCTTAAGACGTACGCATGAGCCAAGCTTCTCTCGGATCCCGCTATTACAAACATTCACATAACCCAGTTATGTTCAAGGTCGGTTCCCTGACCGCCAAATTAGCAGAACAACGATTCCGCTCAGTTTTCCGGGTGCTCCTTGGAGATAATCCCCAAGGATCCTTGCTGCAATCTACCACGTAGAAACCCGAAAACCCAAAGCACAGAGTCTTCTCCGGCAAACCATAACAAATGCAACATCACCGATCCAGACCAACATGTCCGGGTAGGCTTCACACACAATGCCTATGTTCGTACTTCGATTCCGGACTCTATATGCAACACAAGGGGGACTATTCACGTCAACCCCAGAGAACACCCCACACTCGCCGCACACTCGCGGGAGCGGGTTTCCCTATGCAAAAAGGAAGAGAGCTTCACATGCTCAAGTATAGAATCGTTACCCTTGTAGTACACTTTTGTGCCATGGAAAACTATCCGGATAAAAGTCTTCGCAACGGAATTTCCTCCACAGATCCGCACTTGGTTCTCTAAACGGTACTCCGATGCTCCGCCGGCGGCCGAATCCTCCTCCTTCTTCCTCCTTGCTCTAACTCCTTGGAAAGAGAAAGCTTAAGGGAGAAATGAGGAGTTAAACCACAATTCCCGGCCTTAACAGAGCAGGAACACATCAGGGCCGTCAGATCTTACTTAAATAAAATGAACGGCTCAGATCTGTACAAAATTCCTCAAACCTGGGCTGAACACGGCCTTGCACACGGTCGAGTCTCAGGCCGTGTGCCTCGATCCAGGCACGATCGTCGAACGCAAAAAAACCACACGGCCAAGACACGCCCGTGTCTCAACCTGACACACCCATGTTGGATCCTGTTGGGTACATTGGTTTAAATGTACCTGATTTGAAGAAGCCTCACCCAACTCAATGATATACATCAAAATGTATTTGATGTGTTTTGAGTTACTTGTGCGGGTTAAGTATTTGCAGGACTGAAGCAAAACGTTTCTAAGTCCATGTGTCGACACTCAGAGGGAAAGTGTCGACACTTAAGAAGACTTGTGTCGACACCCAGATAAGCAGTGTCGACACTTAGAGTATTTGTGTCGACACCAGGGATGCTGAGTCGACACCAGACAGAAAGTGTCGACACAAGGAGCTGTGTCGACACTCATTGAAGAAAGTGCAGTGAAGCAGTGTCGACACTTAACAGTTGTGTCGACACCCAGTGAAGATGTGTCTACATCAGAAAGTGTCGACACTTGGAGGCTGTGTCGACACTCAGCAAAAGCTAGCAGAGACTAAGTATAAGTGTCGACACCCAGAACAATGTGTCGACACACAGCAGAAGAGTCAACACTTGAAGTAAGTGTCGACACCCAGAACAATGTGTCGACACTTAGCTGAAGACTCAACACTTGAAGAAAGTGTCGACACAAGGAGCTGTGTCGACACTTAGCTAAGATCAGCAAAGATCAAGAATATTCTAAGTACAAGTGTCGACACTAAGGAATGTGTCGACACTCAGCCAGAGTCTCGACAGAAGAAGAAAGTGTCGACACCCAGAACAATGTGTCGACACTCAACAAGTATCAACACTGAAGACATGTGTCGACACCAAGAAGCAGTGTCGACACTTAACAGATTCAACACATGAAGATGTGTCGACACAAAGGTGTTGTGTCGACACTTAGAAGAATTCAACAAAAATACTGAAGTACAAGTACTTGTGTCGACACACATTATCAGTGTCGACACATGCAGAAGAAACAGTGTCGAGATAAAGAATCAACAACACAAGGAGTTGTGTCGACACCTTGTAGACTAGTGTCGACACTTAGACAACTTGTGTCAACATGTTAGTCTCGACACTTCTAGACAGTTACAGAATTTTCAAGAACTGACTGGATGACTTGACAGCTGCCATTCCAGCCGGTCTACAGCACCTGTCAGAGTTGTCAGAAAGCAGTTATGAATCGGACTAGCCGGTTACCATGAAGAAGGCCTATAAATAGGCTTATACAGTCTACAGAAACCGTGGTTAAGAAGATTGATGAAGTGATTCAAGTGATCATTCACAAGAGAAATACACAAGAAGATCTAGCTTTCAAGTGAAGATCTAAGAAGTTGGAGAGAGAGAGAGCTCCATCCAAGAAATCAGTTGTTGGAACCAGACTGAGAAGAAGGGTTCAGATCTACTCTGAACCTTAAGTAGCAGAGATCAAGGATCAACTGCAGAAGGAGTCAATCTTATTGAGTTCTACTTTCAAGAAGCTTTGAAGAAAGCTAAGTCAGATTGATTTCAGCTGAGTTCTTCCAAGAACTCATCAAGAATCTCACAACTTATCTCTCTTTCATCTGAGTTGTTGAGTTTATACTTTTTGTATTCATTATAACTTGTAGGATCCTTAGGGATCTGAGATTATAAGCCTGCAATTATAAAGGTTGAGGTAGGAGAGTTAAATCTCTGAGTGTAGGCCTTGGTAGCTGAGTGTAGGCCTTTGTGTCTGAGTGTAGGCTTTGTGGAAAAGCTGAGTTGTAGGGCCTTGGGCCTGAGGTGTAGGAGCCTGATTTGGGTTCTGAGTTAGTGGAGGAGTTTGGCCAAATCTAGTACACTGCTAGATAGGCAAAGGGGGAAAGTGGATGTACCCAAAGCTTGGGGAACCACTATAAAACTCTGTGTCTACTGTGTTTGTGGTTTGCTGTGTATGTTGTGTGATTGCTGCGCAATAGTAGATTAAATTCTGTGTTAGAAACTGATTGCTGCCATAAAAAGTTAAAAAGAATTTGGTCACCTATTCACCCCCCCCCCCCCCCTCTAGGTGTTTAGGTACTATATCTTTCAAGTGGTATCAGAGGGAGGTTCCTCAAAAAGGACTAACAGTCTGAGGAGATCCTGTTGGCAGATTCAGTCTAAGTCAAATTACAGATTCAAGAAAATCAAGATCCATGGGTTCCACTGAAAATCACAAAGAATTGGGATCCATGAAGTTACCCATATGCAGGAAAGAGATCTTTGGGATATGGAAGGAAAGGGTGAGGCTGTTTATGGAAGCCTCAGACCCTAGGATTTACATCACAGTAAAAGAAGGGCCATATGTGCCCATGAAGGTTTCAGTCTTGGATGTCAATCAGAGAACACCTAAGGATTTCTCTGTGATGACAAAGGATGAGATTGTCCTAGCCACCATGGACAAAAGGGCTCAAAACATTATAGTGAGTGCCATAGATGATGCAACTTTTCAGAATCTAATACACTGTAAGACAGCCAAAGACATGTGGGATACTCTTATTGTGTATATGGAGGGTTCTGAAGAAGTAAGGCAAGACAGAAAATCCTTGCTAAATCAAGAGTATGAAAGTTTTAGACAAGGAAAGGGTGGTAGCATAACTGAGTGCTATAAGAAGTTCTATAGGATAGTGAATGAACTCATGTCTTATGGAAGAGAGTTCAGTAATTATGAACTCAATGATAAGTTTCTAAGGCCCTAACTAAAGATTGGGACACTAAGATTTGTGCCATTAGAGAAATGGCTAAGCTGGCAGAAATTCCATCTCCTACACTGTTTGGCAAACTGCTGTCTTATGAAATGCAGTTGACAGTTAGGAAAGAAGAGGAAAAATCAACAAGAAATGAACATAAGGAAAGAACAGTAGCTTTCAAGACAGAAGCCCCCAGAAAGTACAGGAGTAAGTCACCAACTCCACCTCCAAAGGTAGTTGAATCAGAGTCAAATGAGTCAGTCAGCACAAATCTGAAAGCAGTGAAAGTGATGAGGACTTTGCTGCCTTCACTAGACATTTTCAGAAGTTCTTGAAGAAGAAACAGTGGAGGTCAAGGCCTTCTACTTCACAGGGAAAAGAAGACTTTTATCAGAATAAAAAGGCTTCAAAGAAGGACAGGAAGAGGACTAAATCTAGCAAGGCAACTGTTTCAAAAATAGTGTGCTATTGCTGCAATAGACAAGGCCATGTTGTTGCAGATTGTCCAGAAAAGAGAAAGGAGTCTAGTGACAAGAATAAGACTCATTTCAAAGGCAAGAAAGAAAAGTCATTTGTTGCCAAAAAGGAGAAGACTATGTCAGATATCTCTACTTCAGAAACTGAGTCAGATGCTGAGGCATATATAGGGCTGTTTGCTGAAGAAGAAGAAGAAGAGTTCATGCAGATTATGAATTATATATATGAACAAGAAGACTGTCAGTGCCAAGGACTGATGGCATTGGCTGAAAGTGACAAAATCCTGGAGCAGCCAGGACCTAGTAAGGTACAAAGTTCAACTTTAAGTTCAATTTCTTGTGCCAGTACAGAATCAGATTCATCTTCATCAAATGATGAGAGTGCTTCTGAGTCTGAAGAAGATATTCATCAGTTAATAGATGAATATAAAGTTCTTTTGCAAGCTTACAAGAAAAGCAAGTCCCTAGCCAAAAGTCAGGCAAAGGAAATTGCTAATCTTAAAGCTGCTGCAACTGAGTTTGAGAAGTCATTTGATCAAAAACTAAATGAGATAGCCAGATTGAAGCACATAACTGTGATTCAAATGGGAACTATATCATTTAAGAATAATCAAATAAAGAGTCTGGAGATTAATCTTCAGAAGGAGAAGGACTTAGTTGCTAGGTTTTCTAAACCAAAGTCTGTTTTACCCATAATTGATGAATTTATTCATCACAAAGGTAAAGCTGGATTAGGGTTTACTAGACCTGCAAGGACTGTTCAGTCCAAGTCCAAGTCCAAGGGCAAAGCCCCAACACTCAACAAGTCAGCTGTAGATAAGACAACAAAGACTGTACCTAAGCAAAGGTACAATAAGTTTGAGTGTTGGTGTTGTGGCAAGGTTGGTCACTTTGCAATGGACTGTTGGCACAATGTTAGTGCCAAAGTGAGTAACAAACTGCCTATTGGAAAACCAGTAGGTAGCTTTGTCAGGATGCAAACTAACAAGTACCAAGGACCCAAAAATTCTTTGGGTTCTAAGGTTCACTAATCTGTTTTGCAGGTGAGTCCAAGTTGCCATGCCCCAATATGTACTTGGACAGTGGATGTTCCAGACATATGACTGGAACAAGGAGTTTACTAAAGGACTACATACCCATCAAGGATGGTCCAAAAGTCACCTTTGGTGGTTCTGAAAAAGGAATCATCAAAGGGTTTGGTAACATTTCTAGTAACTTGGTTACCATTACTCAAGTGGCTTATGTTAAAGGGTTGAAACACAACCTAATAAGTATAAGTCAATTAAGTGATGTAGGGTATGACATCTCATTTGTGAAAAATGATTATCATATCAAGAGGTCAAGTGATCAAGAGATCATTTTGACAGGTTATAGGAAGAGGAATGTCTACTGCCTAGACATTATGTGTGAGACCAATGGTTCTCAAGTGTGTCTTGTAGCAGATGAGAAAGTCTCTCATTGTGTCAAATGGCACAAGAGGCTAGCTCATCTAAACTACAAGATAATTGGCAAACTCTTTAGCAAAGAGTTAGTGAGAAATGGTCCTCAAGTTAAGTGTGTTAAAGATGGTATTTGCTCAGCTTGTCAAAAGGTCAAGCAGACTAGATCCACCTTTAGAATCATAGAAAACAAAGATGCTGTGAGGTGTTTATACCTCTTGCATATGGATCTCTTTGGTCCAATGCCAGTTCACAGCCTAGGTAGGAAGGTCTATACCTTTGTAGTTGTAGATGACTACTCAAGGTTTTCCTGGGTGTTCTTCTTAAGACAGAAATCTGAAACACCTAATGTCTTCTATAGCTTTGTCAAGGAAATTCAGAATGAACTAGACAGTACAGTGGTCAAGATTAGAAGTGACCATGGTACTGAATTTCAGCCTGAGAGTATGGCAAAACTATGTGAAGAATTTGGGATATTTCAAGAGTTTTCTTCACCAAGAACACCTCAGCAAAATGGCATTGCTGAGAGGAAGAATAGAACCTTGATTGAGAAAGGTAGAACCTTATTAAGTGACACATCACTACCAGAATATTTCTGGGCTGAAGCAGTTAATACTGCATGTCATGTTATTAATAGGGCTACCATTACTAAAGGCCTCAACAAGACCCCCTATGAGGTTGTGAAAGGTAGGAAACCAAACATATCCTACTTCAGGATCTTTGGTTGTAAGTGCTTCATACTTAACAATGGAAAGTCTTACTTGACTAAGTTTGCTGCCAAGTCCCAAGAGGGAATTTTTGTTGGGTACAGCAACAATAGTAAGGCTTATAGAGTTTACAACTTGTTTACTCAAGTTGTAGAAGAGACTGTACATGTAGTATTTGATGAAACTAGGCTTATTAACAATGAGTTGTCTAGTAGTGTGTGCAGCCCCACAGGTTTAACAAAGAAGATGGACAAGCTCACTCTAGAAGAATAATCTACTGCAAGACAGCAAGTAGAAGACAGTGGTTGTTGTCCAGGGGTAGTACTACATGTACCTAGTGCAGAAGAAGTACAAGGAGTGCAGCAAGATGAAGAAACAGAAGAGGTTCAACCAGAAGTCAGGATGCCTCCAGCCAATAGGCATCTTAGAGATCATCCAGGAGAGCAGATCATTGGAGATCCAAGACAAGGAGTACAAACAAGGAGCAGAAATCTGAATGCAGCAATCTACTCCAGTTTTCTATCTCAAGTTGAACCAAAGAAGTTTGAAGAAGCCATTCTAGATCCACAATGGACTGAAGCAATGCAAGAAGAGTTGAATCAGTTCAAGAGGTGCAAGGTCTGGGAACTTGTTCCTAAACCTAAAGACCACAATATAATAGAAACCAAGTGGATCTACAGGAATAAGATGGATGAACAAGGGGTCATCATTAAGAATAAAGCAAGATTAGTTGCAAAAGGATATAGGCAGGAAGAAGGTATTGACTTTGATCAAACCTTTGCTCCAGTAGCCAGACTGGATGCCATAAGGATGTTTCTTGCCTATGCAACCTTTCAAGGATTCAAAGTTTACCAAATGGATGTCAAGTCAGCATTTCTGAATGGTAATCTTAAAGAGGAAGTCTATGTGGAACAGCCATCAGGTTTTGTTGATTCAACTTTACCTAATCATGTCTATATACTTAGGAAAGCTTTATATGGGTTAAAGCAAGCCCCTAGGGCTTGGTATGAAACCCTGTCTAGTTTCCTCATTGAGAACAAGTTCACAAGGGGGAAAATAGACAAGACTCTATTCCTTAGGGAATCTAGAGGCAAAGTAATACTTGTCCAAATATATGTAGATGACATTATATTTGGGTCTACTGAAAGTAGCCTTTGCAAAAAGTTTGTAAAACTAATGTAAAGTCAATTTGAGATGAGTAGTATGGAAGAGCTAAAGTTTTTCTTGGGTCTCCAAGTAAGACAGACTGAGAATGGTTTATCCATTTGCCAGTCCAAGTTCACCCTAGAACTCATAAGGAAGTATGGTATGTATTCATCCAGTACCATGAAGACTCCTATGGGGTCAAGTATGTCTCTTAGCAAGGATGATGCAGGGAAACCTGTAGATGAAACCTTGTATAGAGGGATAGTTGGCTCCCTATTATACTTGACTACAAGTAGACCAGATATCATGTATGCTACATGTGTCTGTGCAAGGTATCAAGCCTACCCTAAAGAGTCTCATTTGACAGCAGTCAAAAGGATATTGAGATATCTAAAGGGCACTCCCTATCTAGGCCTCTGGTACCCTAGGAATGGGGATTTTGAACTAACAGGTTATTCAGATGCAGACTTTATAGGATGCAAAGAAGATAGAAAAAGCACTACTGGAACCTGTCAATTCCTAGGTGAAAGACTAATTTCATGGAGTAGCAAGAAGCAAACAAGTGTGGCTATCTCCACTGCAGAGTCAGAATATGTGGCTGCTGGAAGTTGCTGTGCTCAACTTCTGTGGATACAACATCAGCTTGAAGATTATGGAATTCAGGTAAGTAGAACTCCACTCTTTTGTGATTCTACTAGTGCTATTTCAATAGCCAATAATCCTGTATCCCATAGTAGAACAAAACATATTGAAATTAAATATCATTTTCTTAGGGAGCATGTAGAAACAGAAGTTATTTTATTGGAATATGTTAAAACTGATAATCAGTTAGCTGATATGTATACTAAGCCCCTAGAAGAAGCTAAGTTCAATAGATTTAAAATTGAACTAGGAATGATAAACTTAGAGTAAGTTTACAGAATTGAAATTGGCTAAGTAAAAAGGTGTCGACACATAGAAATTTCTGTGTCGACACAGAATGTAGGTGTCGACACTTCAGGAAAAAGGTGTCGACACATCTAGGAAGTTGGTGTCAACACTTCAGAATATTAGTGTCGACACATGTCAAGTAGGTGTCGACACATCCAATGTGGTGTCGACACTTAAGTCTTACTAAGAATTCTCTAAGTAAAGTCTCGACTATGTGTCGAGATAAGTGGTGTCGACACATAACCAAGTGTCGACACATATATATATTGACTAAAACTTGTGTCGACACATATGTGTCGAGACATTATATGTCAGTGTCGACACTTATTGCCAGTGTCGACACAATTCAAGTTAGCTGCCCGCCTTTTCATCTTCAAAACTAGAAAGGTATAAATAGGGTTTTGCCTTAGTTTGTCGACACGCTTTCAAAAGTTTCGAGACCAAAACTTCTGTGTCGACACCTCTCTTCTCTCAAGTCAAATTCTACAAACCCTAATGGCGCCAAAGCTTGAGGAGAACGTCAACGAAGGATACGAACTGGTGCGCGACGCATTTGGGGATGCTGACCAGGAAATCAAGAACGTGATAACCCTAGTAGCAGACTCGGGGTTAGAATATCTTGTTTCTGAACCTACAAAAATCTGGAAGAAAGAGGTACTGGAATTCCTCAATGGAGCTGAAGTAGACGACACTGGATTGAAGATCAAATCCAGGGTTCATGGCGAGAAGGTTAAGGTCTCTTCAAAAACTCTGAGAAAAGTACTTCAGCTGCCTAGAACTAAGGAAGAAGAAGAGGTTACAGCTTCCAGGTCCAGAGATGCATTGGCATGGTGTGGACTGGATGCTAAGATGAAAATTGGCTCAGTTTTCAATAGGAAAGGCATGAATAGTCAAGGGAAATTCCTATCAGAAATTGTTGGCAAGGTCATCTTAAGTAAGCCAGGAGGGCATGATAGGATATCAGCTCATATGTTCAACATTATGATAAGGATAATCTTTACTTTGAAGACAGATTGGTCTATTGTGATATTTGAGAAAATTAAAGAAAGCCTAAAGAAGCCCAACTTGGGGAGGATCATAAGTCTTTACCTTGCTGGTGTTATACCTGAAGTTATGGGTTAGGCTGCTGGAAGTAAAATAAATCATATGAGAAAGATGGATATGAGGATATTTTCCAGATGGGACAGGGTGTTGACTAAGGAGATGCCAACCCCTGAGAAGATTGCTCCTGAAAAAGTATCACCTCAAAGGAAGAAAAGGAAAACTGCACCAGTGGCTCAAGAGTCCACTAGCAGCTCAGACAGTGAAGAACAAGTTGTCTTCACACCAGATGAGAATGAGGAAGGACCTACTGTGAAGTCTCCAACACAACAAGTAGATGCTGAAATCCAGGGGGAGCTACCTCAAGCTAGCCCCATCCACAAGGATCACATCCAGGGGGAGCCACTAGTTGTAGAAGAGCCCACTCCTCTTGAAAGTGAGCAAGCTACAACTACAATTCTAGAGGTAATTACTGAGCTTAATGCTTTGGTTTTTCCTATAGAAGATACTGATTTGTCTGATGTTAATCAGCAACCACAGACTGCTAGACAAGTTCCAGACGTTGTCATGGAAGACACATCTGCTACAGCTCAGTTTGTATCTGATCCAGTGGTTGAAGAGCCAAGAAGTTCTCCAGCTCATTCACCACAAGAGTATACTATGAAAGATTTATTTCTCAATCTGGATCAACAAGACTTTGACAAGGACACTGCTGCTGCTGAAAAAGAGAATGCTCCAGCTGAAGGGGAGCCATATGTAATTCTTGAAGAGCCTGCAAGCCAAGAAACTCTGAAGGCACCAGCTGTGCAGACTGAGAGGCCCCCAAGCCCTAAGGAGAGGGTAGACATTGCCAGCTCCTCAGTATCTGAAGATGAGGAGACTACCAGGGCAAAGAAACAGAAACTTTATGTCTTCAGGAGAAGGAGTCAGAGTTACAAGAAGGCTTTGCACACTATTGCACCACAGCCTATAGTTCAGCCAGCACCATCAATTGATTATAGTGCATTGATGGTTACTATGCAGATCAAGTTGGATGAGCACAGAAAAGCCATTGAGAAATATGTGGATGAAGGGCAGAAATCACTACAGTTTGATCTTGCCCGGGACATAAAGTCAATAAGATTTGAGATGAATCTTAACAAGAAGGAGATGACTGAATGTTTCCACAAGGGTGGCAATGCAGTGGTGTACTTGGCTACACACCAGGAGAAGATAAAAGCACAAGTGGATGACATAGCTGTGAAGCAAGGTTATGTTCTTGAAATCCAAATAAGGATGAATGACAATCTGACAACATCTCATAATGAATTGTCACAGAATTAAAGAACATAGGTGCTGGACCTTCTACTTCTACTGCTATTGCTAAAGCAGATTTTGACAAAGCACTGCAAGAGAGCATATCTGCTGTTAAAAATGCTATACTAGACTCTGAGAAGATCATCACTGACAAACTCCAAAGGCTCAAACCTTTCTACAAAGATGGGAGTTAATTATCTCAATGCCCAAATCCGATTTCAAAAAGATGACTTAAGGGATCACATCGAAAGAGAAGTCATAAAGGGGGAGAGGGTCTTAGTCAAAGCTGGCTCTGAGCATGCCAAATGGATTTCTAATTCCATTAGAGCCACTCTTGGATATCCTCCTCTATGTGATGATAATGATGTTGCTGAATCTGGAATTAACCCTGCCTATCTTGGAGGTGAGCAACCAAAAGTAGCTCATGTGATCTATCCTCCACCAGATTTTGACATGATCCATGCTGACATTCAGTCCATGTATAGCCCACCTGGGGGTAAGGACAATGTCATAATAGAGAAAGTTGTTCAGCCTGTCTCTGAAGCTTTATAGGAAGCCATCTTGAAGGAGCAAGCTGAAGAAGAAACCAGATTATCTAAGAAGAGGTTTAGGGAACAAGCTGAACAAAGACCAGACTTTGAGCAGTGGAGCCCTACCTCAAGAAATATTTTACTGACTTCCTGGAAAGCTGCCAAAGATAACATTCAAGACAGGAATAAGTGGTTTTCTGAAACTGAATGGAGGAAACATGAATCAAGGCAGGAGGCCATAGTTCAATATAGAAGGAAGGCCAAGATGGGAAAGCTACCTCCTACTGCCCAGGAGCCTAGCAAGTACTTTCCAAAGCCATATCATTATTTTGAAAGGCAGAAGATTAAAGCTGAGGAACTTAAGAAGAAAGATCTGAAAGGCAAGAAGCCTGCTGATGCTGAAGTTGCTGAAGCTCCTGTTCAAGCCAGAGTTTAAGCTGGAAAAGGAATAGTGATCAAGGAGGCTGAACAGAAATAGCTTAGAAAATTTCTTAAGTTTACTATGTATTCTTTTGATATAAAACATTCTGTAAACTTTAGAATTTTGTATATGACAAAGTATTGGAACAATGTTTTGTGTGATAAATTTGTTGTGTAATAAATTTGTTTCATAATTGTTCTGTGATGATGTCTATGTATACATGTGTGATTGATACATGTTTATGTTTGCCCTGCTATATATAATCCTGCTTTACATCATTTTGTAATTTTATTATGAATGGTGTATATCATTGACTAAGGGTTATGACTTCTCCAAATAGGGGGAGATTGTTGGGTACATTGGTTTAAATGTACCTGATTTGAAGAAGCCTCACCCAACTCAATGATATACATCAAAATGTATTTGATGTATTTTGAGTTACTTATGCAGGTTAAGTATTTGCAGGACTGAAGCAAAAAGTTTCTAAGTCCATGTGTCGACACCCAAAGGGAAAGTGTCGACACTTAAGAAGACTTGTGTCGACACCCAGACAAGCAGTGTCGACACTTGGAGTATTTGTGTCGACACCAGGGATGCTGAGTCGACACCAGACAGAAAGTGTCGACACAAGGAGCTGTGTCGACACTCATTGAAGAAAGTGCAGTGAAGCAGTGTCGACACTTAACAGTTGTGTCGACACCCAGTGAAGATGTGTCTACATCAGAAAGTGTCGACACTTGGAGGCTGTGTCGACACTCAGCAAAAGCTAGCAGAGACTAAGTACAAGTGTCGACACCCAGAACAATGTGTCGACACACATCAGAAGAGTCAACACTTGAAGTAAGTGTCGACACCCAGAACAATGTGTCGACACTTAGCTGAAGACTCAACACTTGAATAAAGTGTCGACACAAGGAGCTGTGTCGACACTTAGCTAAGATCAGCAAAGATCAAGAATATTCTAAGTACAAGTGTCGACACTAAGGGAATGTGTCGACACTCAGCCAGAGTCTCGACAGAAGAAGAAAGTGTCGACACCCAGAACAATGTGTCGACACTCAACAAGTATCAACACTGAAGACATGTGTCGACACCAAGAAGCAGTGTCGACACTTAACAGATTCAACACATGAAGATGTGTCGACACAAAGGAGATGTGTCGACACTTAGAAGAATTCAGCAAAATACTGAAGTACAAGTACTTGTGTCGACACACATTATCAGTGTCGACACATGCAGAAGAAACGGTGTCGAGATAAAGAATCAACAACATAAGGAGTTGTGTCGACACCTTGTAGACTAGTGTCGACACTTAGACAACTTGTGTCGACATGTTAGTCTCGACACTTCTAGACAGTTACAGAATTTTCAAGAACTGACTGGATGACTTGACAGCTGTCATTCCAGCCGGTCTACAGCACCTGTCAGAGTTGTCAAAAAGCAGTTATGAACCGGACCAGCCGGTTACCATGAAGAAGGCCTATAAATAGGCTTATACAGCCTACAGAAACAGTGGTTAAGAAGATTGATGAAGTGATTCAAGTGATCATTCACAAGAGAAATACACAAGAAGATCTAGCTTTCAAGTGAAGATCTAAGAAGTTGGAGAGAGAGAGAGCTCCATCCAAGAAATCAGTTGTTGGAACCAGACTAAGAAGAAGGGTTCAGATCTACTCTGAACCTTAAGTAGCAGAGATCAAGGATCAACTGCAGAAGGAGTCAATCTTATTGAGTTCTACTTTCAAGAAGCTTTGGAGAAAGCTAAGTCAGATTGATTTCAGCTGAGTTCTTCCAAGAACTCATCAAGAATCTCACAACTTATCTCTCTTTCATCTGAGTTGTTGAGTTTATACCTTTTGTATTCATTATAACTTGTAGGATCATTAGGGATTTGAGATTATAAGCCTGCAATTATAAAGGCTGAGGGTAGGAGAGTTAAATCTCTGAGTGTAGGCCTTGGTGGCTGAGTGTAGGCCTTGGTGGCTGAGTGTAGGCCTTTGTGGCTGAGTGTAGGCTTTGTGGAAAAGCTGAGTTGTAGGGCCTTGGGCCTGAGGTGTAGGAGCCTGATTTGGGTTCTGAGTTAGTGGAGGAGTTTGGCCAAATCTAGTACACTGCTAGATAGGCGAAGGGGGAAAGTGGATGTACTCAAAGCTTGGGGAACCACTATAAAACTCTGTGTCTACTGTGTTTGTGGTTTGCTGTGTATGCTGTGTGATTGCTGTGCAATAGTAGATTAAATTCTGTGTTAGAAACTGATTGCTGCCATAAAAGGTTAAAAAGAATTTGGTCACCTATTCACCCCCCCCCCCCCCTCTAGGTGTTTAGGTACTATATCTTTCAGATCCTCGACACGCCAATGACTGGAGGCGTGTCACATATAACCGTCACGCCAACCGCCACGTCCCTGCTGAATACGGGTGGGTACACTGGCATGAACACACCCGTGTCACCCCTGACACGCCAGTGTCAAAACTGTGGACAACCCGTGTTTCCTATCGTGTCCTTCTCTGGACACAGCCGGCCAAACATAAAGAAAGACACGGCCATGGACACGTCCGTTTCCTAGGCCGTGTACCCCTATACAGGCACCAAAATTTCTTTTGGGCGCGATCAGCTCAAAAATAATTTTCGGGGCATTACACAAGCGAAGAAAAACTTTGGTGATAAGAAGACTGAATTCAAGGTGCCAGCTAACTCAAGGTCTGGCTACTGTAAGTTCCATAAGAAGGCTAGGACTTAGGGTCTGACCCCTTCTTCCGGTACTTCTGGGGCGATTACGGGTCGAACCCCAGGCGCATGCTTTATTTGTGGAAAGACGGGGCACTTTGCCCGTGACTGCTGGAGCGGAGGTCCCAAGTCCGAGAGGAAGTCGGGAGCAACATATGAAGAGATGGAAAAGGCGGTGAAGTCAACCGCGTCCCATTATGCTCCGACTCAACCTAGAGTTTATAATCTTGGCCAGCAGGAGACCATTAAGCAAGCGGATGTGGTGATAGGTACGGTTTAAATTTATAGCAAGTTAATTTTTAAATACTTGTTATCCGTGTGTTACCTTACACTGCTTGTATAGGATTTGTTTTGATTTGTGAGAATCTGGCTAGAGCACTCTTTAATACGGGGGCTTCACACTCCTTTTTGTCTGAAGGATTCATATCCCGCATCGGAGTACCTTCTTCGATGGCGAAGGACAAACTGGATGTATTGTTGTCGAATGAGTGTTCGATGCGCGCGGATAGAATCTATGGCGTAAAGATTCGCATTGGGAGTCAAGAGTTCGATTTGTAAGTGTCGTTACTACCGTTGGTGGAGTTTGACGTGATATTTGGCATGGACTAGTTCTCGGAGCAGCAAGCTTATATTAATTGCGGTCGCAAGGAAGTGAAGTTGGGAACAGGTCCTGAGACAACCTTTACGGGCTTGAAAGGGGCGAGCAAGACTTTGATGTCTGATCTTTAGGTGGTGAAGGAGGTTCGTGCTGGTGCAGAGCTGTTCTTTACGCTCGTGAAGGTTGCAAAGCCTAAGCCTATGTTGGACAGTATTTCAGTGGTATCCGAGTACCCTGATGTGTTCCCTAGCGATCTTCCTGGAGCCCCGCCTCAACGGGAGATTGATTTCACCATCGAGCTAGTGCAAGGTGCGAAACCTGTATCACGCTCTCCGTATCGGCTAACGCCTAAGGAGATGGCAGAGCTGAAGGTACAACTTCAAGAGTTGTTGGAGTAGGGGTATGCGCATACAAGTTCGTCTCCTTGGAGTGCACTGGTCCTTTTTGTTAAGAAGAAGGACGAAAGCTTGAGACTGTGTATTGATTATCGAGAACTGAACAAGCTAAAGAAGAAGAACAAGTACCTGATCCCGAGGATTGATGATCTGTTTGTTGAAACTTGTGAAGTGAAAGTGGGTGAATGGAAGGCTTGGGAAACCTATCCGCGCGGACTACGCGGACAGGGTTGGCGGACTGCTAGGTCGGCAGGGATGTTGCAGGCGGTTTGCTCTGTAGCGGCCTGGGCGGTCTGTTCTCGCGGACTACGCGGACAGCAGCAGCGGTCTGACAGGCCAGTGTATGCTCAGCAGGCGGTTGACTCCCAGGAAGTAACCGGGCGGATAGGAATGCTATCCGCGGA
This sequence comes from Platanthera guangdongensis, assembly GCA_039583875.1. Classification (NCBI taxonomy): domain Eukaryota; kingdom Viridiplantae; phylum Streptophyta; class Magnoliopsida; order Asparagales; family Orchidaceae; genus Platanthera; species Platanthera guangdongensis. The sequence goes on along the minus strand of CM077153.1, from coordinate 23,237,273 downwards.
GTCCGGCATAAAGCGAACTGAAGAACTGGAGCTCGGCAGACCGGTTTGGCAGTTGCCTTGGTCTTGCTCTAGTGGAGCGGCAAGTGGAAGTCGCGGAGACCGCCGGTCAGCGCGGACAGAAACTGGAGGTCGCCCGGTATGGCGGGCTAGATCCAGTGTTCGCCAGTAAGTGCGGATTGACCCTTGCGGCCAGTGGACTGGACTTGGTGGGAACTGAACCAAGTCCAGGTGGCTCAGTCCGGGGAGATCGCGCAGTGGAGCGCGGGCTGGTTTCTCACTCCGCCAAGCGTAGTAGAAGTGTTGTTGCCTTGTTTGCTAGCTTGGGGAAATGCGGACTGGAGAGTTGCTTGTGCAGGAGCGTGCGGACTGGAGCCAGAGTCCGCTGAGTCCGGTTGAGCCTTGTGATGAGGTTGTGGACTCAGGGAAGCGGACTGGAGTTCGCTGTGCAAACGGACTGGATCGACGTGTCCGCTAAGTCCGGAGGTGCCTTGGCAATGAGGCAATGGACTTGGTATATGCGGACGGAAGCCAGGTGTCCGCTGAGTCCAGCAGGTGCCTTGATGGCGAGGCTGCGGGCTCGGGGTTTGCGGGCTGATGCCTTGTCCGCAGATTGGCAGACACGGCTGTTGTGGAGTCCGGCTGTGGTGGTCCTGACTTGGTCTCTGGCGGCAAGACGGGCTGGATATTGAAGTCCGGCCTTGGAGAAGCTAGGGCGGACTGGCTATCTGCACAGGAGCGGCGAACTGGAATGTGTGTACGCGGGCTGGCGGACACACTAGTTCTTACTGCGGGTTGTGGCGGTTTTCCTATCGGGAAGGGCGGTGACCATACTCATCATTGTGCCTATAAATAGGACCCATGTCACATCAGGAAAAAGAGGGAACCTGAACCGAAGTAAGTGAACAGTAATTGAGCTCGCGTAAGTTGCTGCGGTCTGGACTTTGGTGTCCGCGCGGATTGAGAGTTGACCCGGTTGTGCTGTGCAGGTTGTGCGGATAGTGCTGGAAAGCCAGGACTTGGCTCTGATTACGGTCAGGGACAGTGCGGACTCTGCGGTTAAGCAACAGGCGGTAAACAGCAGGTCGCGGATAGCGACTAGGCGGTCTTCTCTTTGGCAACTTGGTTCGGAGTTCAGGAAGTCGCCTGCTTCAGGCGGACTGTTCCATTCGGTGACGCAGCTTGTGCGGTCTGGCGGCTAGGCGACCTCGCGGTCAGGCGGCCTGCAGATCGGCGGTGAAGAGCTAAGCATTGGAATAAGGGGTGAGTCCGCGCGGCTTGGGTTGCGGTCTGGCGACCTGGCGGACTGAGCGGACTCCTCAGCAGTAGGTCGGCGGCTTGTAGATTGAGTCCGCGCGGCTTGTTTTTTGTTCTTGTCTTTGTAACTGTCTCTGCTCTCCCGGTGTTGGGTGTTGGTGAAGCATGTCTCGCCATGTATGTCTCGCCTTGTAAAGAAGTTTGCTCTTGATCAATAAAGAAGCTTGTGCTGCATGTGTTGCTGGTTGTTACTGCTTTGTTGAGATAACCCCTGCTAACTCCACGATCCGGGAAAACTTTCAACATTATAAGTGGGCGTATCCTCCTTCGGTTTGTTGAGTTTTCAGCAGGGTATCCAAGGGGCGTCTGCGGTTTGTTGAATTTTAACATGGTATCAGAGCCAGGTTGTTGGAGTGGTCAAGTAGTGCTCAATGGAAGTAGTTGCTCTTCTGTAGAGGAAACCAGTGGTAGAACCATAGTAGTGGAGGATGCAAGTTGTCTTGGAATTGATCTCCTTACAGAGATGAACTGTGAACGGTGGAAGTCCTGTATGAAGAGCTTTCTTCTTGGCAAGGACCTTTGGGAGGTTATATGCGGAGCAGGAAGACAAGAGGATACTGCTGGCAATGCTGAGGCGATTAGAGCTTGGAAGGAGACAAATGCGAAAGCGGAGTCTATTCTCAAGCAGGTGATCTCATCTGAGCTCTTGGACCACATCAGTGGATGTCGGTCAGCTGCGGAGGTCTGGACTTCCCTTGATGGGTTGTTCAGGAAGAAGGTGAAGGTTGCTGCTGAAGATAGTCCCTCTACTTCATATCAGGAAGAAAGGAGTGGTTCTCCTAGGCGTGATAGGAAGAGGAAGGAAGGACCACGGTGCTATAAATGCAAGCAGCATGGTCATCTTCGGAAAGAGTGCAAGGTTGTCTTGCTCTCGGCGAACGTTGCTCCGGTAGGGAGGAAGGAGAAGAACCTTGTTAGGTTATCAACAAGTTCTGCATCTGATCGGCTGGATGCCAAGGATAGTGCTGCTATCTGGCATGAAAGACTGGGGCATGTAGGGATGGACAAGCTGAAAGCAATGGCGGAAAGAAGACTCGTAAGAGGCTTGCCTAGATTGTCATCCTATGGCGATGGTCGGGGGTGTGCGGGATGTCAGGAAAGTGGAGCCTATCGCTTCATGGTTGACAAAGCACAATCCAGATGTAAAGCACCATTGGCGGTTGTCCATTGTGCTCTGGTAGGTCCGACCGTCACGGCCAGTCTTGGAGGCAGCAGGTTCATGCTGATATTGGTTGATGACTATTCTAGGTATACTTGGGTATACTTTATGAAGAAGAAGTCCAACATGGTACGCTTGTTTGTGGAGTTCAAGAAGCTTGTGGAAGGCCAGCTTGGCCGGAGGATCAAGGTGTTGAGGACAAGTATCGGTGGTGAGTTTGTCACAACCGAGTTTTCACACTTTTGCAGGAAGCAAGGGATCCGGAAGGAGCTTTCTTGTGGACATAACTTCACAACAAGGCAGTATTGCAGCTCGGATGGTCCGTTGGTTAACGGCGACCTGCAAGTGTTGGCTTCAGAGTAAAGGCGTTCTGAAGGCTCTTTGGGCGGAAGGGATGGCCTGTGCTGCTCATATCATCAACCGGATGCCTCTTAGTCCGATCATAGTGAAGACTCCTTATGAGCTGATGTTCGGAGTGAAGCCCTCAGTGAAGCACCTTCGGGTGTTTGGATCTACCTGCTATATACACTCTCTGGGTGCTCTCAAGACAAAGCTAGTCTTTGTTGGGTATGATGAGCAGAGAAGAAGATGGAGGTGTATGAATCCTGCGACGAAGAAACTCATAGTGTCGAGAGACTTTGTCTTTGATGAGTTGACGCCGTTTTGGGGTAGCTCTCATGTGGAGCTAGAGATAAGCAGGTTAGATGGTGGGCTGAAGGAGGCTGCTGCTAAGGAAGTGGAGGTACCTGAGTCACCAGGTGCTCCAGGTTGTTCTAGCTCCGGGGCAAAGGCGTCAGAGTCGGGAAGAAGGGGGAGCGATGCTCCAGGATCTTCTGGCTCGAAGGCGGAGGCTTCCGGTTCAGGAAGCAGGGGGAGCGATGTTCCAGGTAGTTCTTGTTCAAGAGGGGAGTCTTCTGGTTAAGGTAGCAAGGGGAGCGTTGCTCCAGGTGCTCCTGGTTCCAGTAAGGAGGCGTCTTGTTCAGGAAGCAAGGGGTGCATTGTTCCGGGTTTGCCCTGGAACGGAGCTGGTTCAGAAGCAGCGGAGGTGGTTAGCCATGATCCGGTTCTTCGGAGATCGAAGAGGATCAGTAAGCCACCAGCTCGATATAGCGAAGGGAATACGGTGGACTTGGTCTTGTGTTTCTTTGTTAGCCCTCAGGTCGAGCAAAGTACTTCTGGCTGTGATGACCTCACTCGAATCAAGGAGGTGGTCGACACCAAGTCTGATGAGGTGACTTCTCTCAGAGGTAACAAGGCTTGGGATTCTGTGTCCAAGGAAGTTGGTGATACTCCTGTGATGCATGAGTGGAGGTTGAAGCTGAAGAAGGCAGAGGGAAGCATGGCTCCTTTTGGGAGATGCTGGAGGGATCTCTCATGGTCCATGATATGCGGGGCGAGGACTATGTCTTGGACATCTCTTCGTAGATGCTATCGGAAGGACCAGGTGCAAGGTTACGGGAGCTGCTGGAGTTATTCACCACTTCTCACTTCAAGGGGGAGTGTTGAAACTTGTGAAGTGAAAGTGGGTGAATGGAAGGCTTGGGAAACCTATCCGCGCGGACTACGCGGACAGGGTTGGCGGACTGCTAGGTCGGCAGGGATGTTGCAGGCGGTTTGCTCTGTAGCGGCCTGGGCGGTCTGTTCGCGCGGACTACGCGGACAGCAGCAGCGGTCTGACAGGCCAGTGTATGCTTAGCAGGCGGTTGACTCCCAGGAAGTAACCGGGCGGATAGTAATGCTATCCGCGGAGTCCGGCATAAAGCGGACTGAAGAACTGGAGCTCGGCAGACCGGTTTGGCAGTTGCCTTGGTCTTGCTCTAGTGGAGCGGCAAGTGGAAGTCGCGGAGACCGCCGGTCAGCGCGGACAGAAACTGGAGGTCGCCCGGTATGGCGGGCTAGATCCAGTGTCCGCCAGTAAGTGCGGACTGGCCCTTGCGGCCAGTGGACTGGACTTGGTGGGAACTGAACCAAGTCCAGGTGGCTCAGTCCGGGGAGATCGCGCAGTGGAGCGCGGGCTGGTTTCTCAGTCCGCCAAGCGTAGTAGAAGTGTTGTTGCCTTGTTTGCTAGCTTGGGGAAATGCGGACTGGAGAGTTGCTTGTGCAGGAGCGTGCGGACTGGAGCCAGAGTCTGCTGAGTCCGGTTGAGCCTTGTGATGAGGTTGTGGACTCAGGGAAGCGGACTGGAGTTCGCTGTGCAAACGGACTGGATCGACGTGTCCGCTAAGTCCGGAGGTGCCTTGGCACTGAGGCAATGGACTTGGTATATGCGGACGGAAGCCAGGTGTCCGCTGAGTCCGGCAGGTGCCTTGATGGCGAGGCTGCGGGCTCGGGGTTTGCGGGCTGATGCCTTGTCCGCAGATTGGCGGACACGGCTGTTGTGGAGTCCGGCTGTGGTGGTCCTGGCTTGGTCTCTGGCGGCAAGGCGGGCTGGATATTGAAGTCCGGCCTTGGAGAAGCTGGGGCGGACTGGCTATCTACACAGGAGCGGCGAACTGGAATGTGTGTCCGCGGGCTGGCGGACACACTAGTTCTTGCTGCGGGTTGTGGTGGTTTTTCTATCGGGAAGGGCGGTGACCATACTCATCGTCGTGCCTATAAATAGGACCCATGTCACATCAGGAAAAAGAGAGAACCTGAACCGAAGTAAGTGAACAGTAATTGAGCTCGCGTAAGTTGCTGCGGTCTGGACTTTGGTGTCCGCGCGGATTGAGAGTTGACCCGGTTGTGCTGTGCAGGTTGTGCGGATAGCGCTGGAAAGCCAGTACTTGGCTCTGATTGCGGTCAGGGACAGTGCGGACTCTGCGGTTAAGTAACAGGCGGTAAACAGCAGGTTGCGGATAGCGACTAGGCGGTCTTCTCTTTGGCAACTTGGTTCGGAATTCAGGAAGTCGCCTGCTTCAGGCGGACTGTTCCATTCGGTGACGCAGCTTGTGCGGTCTGGCGGCTAGGCGACCTCGCGGTCAGGCGGCCTACAGATCGGCGGTGAAGAGCTAAGCATTGGAATAAGGGGTGAGTCTGCGCGGCTTGGGTTGCGGTCTGGCGACCTGGCGGACTGGGCAGACTCCTCAGCAATAGGTCGGCGGCTTGTTGATTGAGTCCGCGTGGCTTGTTTTTTGTTCTTGTCTTTGTAACTATCTCTGCTCTCCCGGTGTTGGGTGTTGGTGAAGCATGTCTCGCCATGTATGTCTCGCCTTGTAAAGAAGTTTGCCCTTGATCAATAAAGAAGCTTGTGCTGCATGTGTTGCTGGTTGTTACTGCTTTGTTGAGATAACCCCTGCTAACTCCACGATCCGGGAAAACGTTCAACATTATAAGTGGGCGTATCCTCCTTCGGTTTGTTGAGTTTTCAGCAGGGTATCCAAGGGGGTGTCTGCGGTTTGTTGAATTTTAACACTGTTCGATCAGTTAGTCGGGTCGACGGTGTACTCAAAGTTGGATCTCAAGTCTGGGTATTATCAGCTGAGGATAAGGGAGAGTGATATCCCCAAGACAGCTTTTAGTACGATATATGGGCATTACGAGTTTACGGTCGTGCCGTTTGGGCTGACAAATGCGCCGTCAGTGTTCATGGATCTAATGAACAGGACTTTCAGGGAGTACCTAGACCACTTTGTGATCGTCTTCATCGACGACATATTGGTGTACTCGCAGAGTGAGGAGGATCACTTCAAGCATCTGCATTTGGTGTTGGAGACGCTGAGGAGGAATCAATTGTACGCCAAGTTCTCCAAATGCGAGTTTTGGTTATCCTCAGTGGCGTTCCTTGGTCACATAGTCAGTGGAGAGGGAATTGCGGTGGATCCGGCGAAGATTGTTGCGATACGAGAGTGGCCTGTGCTATCTACAGTAGTGGAAGTCCGGAGTTTTCTGGGGCTTGCCGGCTATTACAGGTGCTTCATGGAGAACTTCTCGCGGATAATGTTACCCCTCACGACTCTGACAAGGAAAGAGCAGAAGTTTGTTTGTACGCCGGAGTGTGCACGAGCTTTTGAGGAGTTGAAGTATCGGTTGACCACGGTGCCGGTCCTTAGTTCGCCGAGTGGGACCGAAGGTTTTGAGATCTACAATGATGCTTCGGGCAATGGACCGGGTTGTGTCCTACTGCATCATGGTAGTGTGATAGCGTATGGCTCGCGATAACTGAAAGTGCATTAGAGGAATTATCTGGTCCATGACTTGGAGTTAGCGGCCGTGATTTATTGCGTTGAAGCTGGGGAGGCACTACTTGTATGGGGTGAAGGTCGATATCTATACCGACCATAAGAGCCTGAAATACTTGTTGGATCAGAAAGATCTAAACATGCGACAAAGGATATGGATGGAGTTCCTGGGGGACTACACGTTCAAAATTCACTATGTGCCTAGGAAAGGCAACGCGGTTGCGGACGAGTTGAGTCATAGGGCCCCAGCTCAAGCCAATTGGTTGTCGGTCCATGACGAGCGGTTGGTTTGGGAGTTGGAGGCGTTGGAGATCTCTTGCGTAGACAAGCACTCAAGTGGAGAAGCGCTATTGAACTAGACAGAAGTTTAGTGTGACCTGGCTGATCGGATTCAACAGGCGTTGGATGTGGATAACAGCATGAAGCAACTCATGATAGAGGCTTTGGATGGGTCAAATTCCCAATTCATTGTTGTGGATGGTTTACTGTGGAAAGACGGTCGTCTGTGCGTCCCAAGTGTGGGCAATTTGCGAGTGGAATTGTTGTACGAGGTGTATCATAACAAGTACTCGATTCACCCGGGGAGCACGAAGATGTACCACGATGTCAAAAAATTGTTCTGGTTGCCAGGACTTAAGAAGGATGTCGCACTCTACGTGGCTAAGTGTCAAACATGCGCTTCGGTAAAGGCGGAATGCCAAAAGTCGGGAGGATTCTTGAAGTCCTTGCCTATTCCGGAGTGGAAGTTCGACGACATTGCTATGGACTTTATGCACGGGTTGCCAAGGTCACAGAAGGGAAACGACGCCATCTGGGTGATCGTGGATCGTTTTACGAATGTGTCGCACTTCATTCTGTATAGGAAGGACGATTCTGTGGAGAAACTGGCGGATTTATATGTGGATAATATAGTACGGCTTCACGGTGTGCCCCACAACATTGTGAGTGACCGAGATGGGCGGTTCACGTCCAATGATTGGAGGCTGGTGCAACAGATGTTGGGAATAAAGCTAAGTTTCAGCACAGCCTTTCATCCGCAGACGGATGGTCAGACCGAGAGGGTCAATAGGACAATGGAGGACATGCTTCGCATGTGCGTCCTGGACTTCGGGAAGCAGTGGGAATATCACCTATACTTGGTGGAATTCGCTTACAACAATATCTATTAGACGAGCGTACAAATGGAACCCTTCGAGGCCCTTTATGGTAGAAGATGTCGCACGTCGTTGTCTTAGTTGGAAACGGGTGAGTCGAAGTTGTATAAGCGGCAAGAGGTGGAAGATGCTACGTCATTGGTTCGAACGATTCGAGAGAGGTTGCTAATCGCTCAAGATCGCCAAGCTAAGTACTATAACGCCAAGCATAGGAACGTGGAGTTCGCTTTCGGCGACTGGGTGTACTTGAAGATCAAGCCGTTCAAGGGTTTCTCGCGGGTGCGGCACTTGAAGAAGCTAAGCCCGAGGTACCTTGGACCGTTTGAGGTTCTGGAGCAGATTGGCGAAGCAGCCCATCGATTGAGGCTATCAGTGGAGTTAAGTGGTCTACACGATGTATTCCACATATCGGTGCTGCGGAAGGTGGTGCAAGAGCCTTTGCAAGTGATTGTAGTCAATCAAGTGCCGGTCGATAATGGGTTGATGACGAAGTTCAAGCTTATATGCATTGAGGACTAAGAAGTCAAGCGGCTATGCAACAAAGAGATCAGGATGGTCAAGGTCCGTTGGGACAACTGCGGTCGGGAGGAGCTCTCGTGGTAGCGAGAGCAGACCATGCTTGAGGAGTACCAGGAGTTATTCCACTCAGGTACCGTTTAAGTTTTGTGTTTATCTTTCCTTTATGTAATCTCAGGACGAAATTCTTTTAAGAGGCAGAGAGTTGTAGCGCCCCGAAACTCAAAAGAGCGACGGGAGGCACTTTGAGCCAAGTTTGAAATTTGGCAGGGGTTACACGGCCTGGGACGCGGGCATGTCCCAGGGCATGTCGTGCTCGGGTCGACGATCTGGCTGAGAGGTCGACGATATTTGGAGTAGACGATCGTCGAGCAGCAAACACGGCCTGAGATACGGGCGTGTCCTAGGGCGTGTCGTGCTCGGGTCGACGATCTGGCCGAGAGGTCGATGAATTTTGGAGTCGATGATCGTCGAGCAGCGAACACGGCCTGAGACACGGGCGTGTCCCAGGACGTGTCCTTCTTGGGTGGTTGGCCGAGTTGTGTTGGGGGAGAAACACGGACTGGAGCCCAGGCGTGCTTGGGTTTGACACGGGCATGTCAAATTGAATACGGGTGTGTCCAATACCCATGTCCTTCACGTGTTGGTGTTGGTCCTGTGTCGATGGAGTAATACGGCACACTAAACGGTCGTGTACTGTATGACACTGGCATGTCAAGTTTGATACGGGCGTGTCGGGTACCCGTGTACTTTTCGGGATGCGTCGGTTTCGACGACGAATGGGGAACACGACCCTGGACACGGGCGTGTCACAGGCCGTGTTCGGCCCAGGTATTGGATTTCAAGTCTGAATCGTGGCCGTCCGTTTCCTTATTTTGGGATCCGACGGCTGGGGGTTATTCCTGCTGGGTTATACCCAGGAATAGGTTTTCAAAGCCCTCATTTCTCTTACTCAATCTCTTTCTAAAGTTCTAGAGAGAGGGAAGAGCAAGGAAGAAGAAGGATGTTAGATCCGGTCACCGACGGAGCTTCGGAGATCCAAATCGCAAGCCGACTTCGGATCTATGGAGTCAAGGAGATTGCGGTGCTTTTCATCCGCATAGGTTTCCATGGAGCCAAGGAAAAATGCTAGGGTAACGATTCTCATCCTAGGACATGTGAAGTCCTCTTTTTTTTGCATAGGAAGCCCGCTCTCGCGAGTTTGCGGTGAGTTTGAGGTGTTCCTTCGGGTAGACGTGAATAGTCCTCGTTATGTACATGTAGAGTCCGTAATCGAGAACGGACATAAGCATGATGTGTGAAGCCTACCCGAACAAGTCGGTCTGGATCGGTGATGTTGCATTGCATGAACGGCCGGAGAATACTCCGCGCGAATGATTGTTTTTCGGGTTTTCTACGCGGTAGATTGCAACAGGGAGCCTTGGGGATTAACTCCAAGGTGCACCCAGAAAATTGGGCAGATGCGTGATTCTGCCAACATGGTGTCCTGAGAGCCAACTTGCACGTAACTGGGTTATGAAAAACGTGTGATCGAATCGGGACTCGGGGAAGCTTGACCCACGCAGACGGCTTAAGTTGATGTTGTAGTGTGAGCAACGGGTTAGTCGGATTCGTACCCGCTCTATGTGGTTCGGTTAGAGAGACTTAAGGCATGTGGTACTCGCCGTTGGCATAGATAGAGGGTCTTAGGCAGTGGCCAGAAAGACCAAATGCTCACGAGATATTGTCGTCCAAGGAGCGGTGGTGAGTCAGCGGACTTTGACCGTGTTCACCGAGAATGTGCCCTTAGAGCACGGGGGGCGTGGCCATGCGTGCCCATGCCCGTGATGAAGTGTTTACACTACTGCTTGGTTATGCTAACAAAGTGCAAGGAAAGGAGCATCGCCGCCCCGAGTTTGGGGGCAGGATCATTATAATTTGGTCAGCATAGCTGACTGTTACTTTGTTTGCCACCGTTACGGTGGATTGTTTCTTGCAGGTGCTGTGGAGCCGAGCGGTAAATAGCGGGCAAAATCCCAAGTTGCTGACCCAGCCCTCAAAGGCCTAATTTTGAGTGTTTACTTGTATTATTCATGTGTGACCGGCCTGCGTGCCATGGTATGGAAAACACTGTAATTTGAGTAAACAATTGTAAGGCCTTAAGGGTATTGTACTTGTATATTGTACCTTCATTCCTGTTGATTTGAGTAGTGGACATTTATGCTTATGCTGGGTTCTTTGTTTTGCAGCGTTTTATATTGCTTCTGCTAGAATGTACTCTGTGTAGTACGTTGATTCTTAGTTGGATGGTTTCCATTGAGTAATCTCTCGGTCTGTCTTTGGTATATGGCGTCGGGCCCCGGCCGGACCTACTGTTATATGTTATGCGACGGATAGGGAGTGTTACACTACGTCATAGGATGTGGCGTCACAAGGGCTTGTCCCCCTCGCACTCGCCAACTGTTCAAAGATCTTCCCTTCACCGTCTCTCCGGGACAACGTCCTCGCGATCTCCCACTACCGCTGATTGAAGGTTTTCCCTTCTCCACTATAGTAGGTCGCGGTGTCGCCAGGGCTTGCCCCCTCTCCTCACCAGTAGGTTGAAGATCTGCCCTTCACCTATTCGGGAACACGTCTGTAATGGACTCCCCAACCCACGGCTCGAAAGGACGACCGTCAACACCCCTATCACCATGCTATAAAGGGTTCAACCTCAAATAGTCTGCAGACCCTGCACCCCAACCACTCTCTATGCCCAGATGGGTTTTTGGAAGCCCCAACCTCCCTTCAATGATAAGTGATCCAGTTAAGCATGCTCAAATGAGAGTAGTTCCAAGATTGGTGGCCTCTTTGGAAGTCCCTGTAGGGGCGCTTAATTGGATCACTTCTCATCAAAGGGAGGCTGCAACCTCCAACAACCCACTGGTGGGCATAGGGAGTGGTTGGCGTGCATGGTCTTCTGACTATTTGAGGTTGAACCCTTTCGAGCGTGGTGATGGGGGTGTCGACGGTCATCCTTTCGAGCTGTGGGTTGGGGAGGCCATTACAACATCCCCGCGGTCTCCCACTATCGCTGATCAAAGATCCGCCCTTCTCTACCTAGTAGGTCGTGGCGTCACTAAGGCCTACCACCTTTACGCTCGTCAGCGGTTCAAAGGTCTGCCCTTCACCGTATCTTCAGGACCACGTCCGTGCGATCAAAACACTACCATCGATCGACGGTCCATCCTTCTAGGCCATAGGTTGTGACATTGCCAGGGATTTCCCCCTCACGCTCGCGAGCATTTCGAAGGTCTGCCTTTTACCATCTTTACGAGACTACGTCCTTATAATTTCCCACTACCGTCAATCGAAGGTCCGCCCTTCTCCGTCGTAGTAGGTCGCAATATTTCTAGGGCCTGCCCCTCTCGCACTTGCAAGCAGTTTGAAGGTCTCCCCTTTACCATCTCTTCGGGACCATGCCTGCAATCTACTACTACTACTGATCGAATGACCACCCTTCTCCACCGTAGTAGGTCATGGTATCACTAGGGCCTACCCCCCTCATGCTCGCCAGTGGTTCGAAGGTTTGCCCTTCACCGTATCTCCAGGACCACATCCATGCAATCTCCCACTACCATCAATCGAAGGCCCCCTTCTCAGTCGTAGTAGGTCGCGACGTCATCGGGGCAGCCCCCTTACGCTAGCCAGGGGTTCAAAGGTCTTCACTTCACTATTTCTCGGGGCCACGCCCCTGTGATCACCCACTGACGTCGATTGAAGGTTTGCCCTTCTCCATCTCAGTAGGTCACGTTACTATCAGGGCCTTCCCACTCTCGGTCGCCCAGGTTCCTCACGGTCGCCCAGGTTCGAAGGTCTGCCCTTCACCAACACACTCAGCAACATCCCCCAGATTAGTAAATCTGATCTCTCACTACCCGGCTAGAAATATCCACCCTTCGCCCTAATAGTTGGTCGCAGAACCATCTGGGTCTCATCCTCCAACAGTCAACCTCATGGGTGTACCTCAAAATTACCCGCGTAAAAATAGCAGAGCCAACATTACAAAGAAATGCTCAAGACCATAATGGGACAAATATATAAAGGAAAGACAAAACACACAAAGTTGTTATAACAAAAGAAGTGAATAAATTCCAATCATGAATACGCATTGAGTACAACACAAGAACAATAAAAGAGAGATACAATAAAGTCTACTACTCGTCAAACTCAATGCACTCATCCTCTAAAAGATCTTCAAAGCCAAGGTCAGAGACATCACACTCGCGCTTGCGAGATATCATTCAGAGGGTCTTCTCCATCCCTCAACGAAATGCCATCTCTCGAACATCAGCAAGCTCAAGCTCCACCTCCCTCATCCAGACCTCCTCACGGATCTCCTCTGACAGTAGATAACGGTCCTGCTCGAAGTCAATTGAATTCTTGTACTCTGTCACCCCAGTTGACTTTAGCTTAGCGAGCTTCTCCTACGATGAAAGGAGTCCCACCTCGGAGTCTAATCAGGCAACATCTCCTAGCTCATTTTCCACCCGAGACTTCTTAGCCTGAAGATCCTCTCTTAGCCTCGCCGTCTCATCCTTCAAGTTCGACTCGATCTGCCGAAAGCGAGACAAATTGTGCTTGCGCCTCCCCCCTTAAATTAAAAAGGGAGCTCTGCATCCCACAACTTCTCTTGAAGAGAAAGGTAGTCATCCTTTAAGCTAACATAATAATCATTTCAGGTAAGAGCAATCTGAGCTTGTATACCAATCTGCAACAAAAAGGCAAGGTGAGTCAGATCAGAAGACAACAAGGACAAACAAAGGTCAAGTAGCATACTTACCGTATTGTTCATTGCCGCCAAAGATGAAAAAATGTGCTTCCACTTTGGTTGGGGCAAGACAGGAGTCCCCCTCATTATGACCCTAGGGGGCAGAAGAGCTCAACACCTCAATATTCGGAACACTGGATGAAACTGCGTCAACTCGGGAACTATAAGTGGCATCCTCCGAACGCCCCTTCAGCTGACTGATAGGTCGATGCGTGGAATCCGAGTCACCTCGGCCCTCAAATATTAACTTTCTCTTCCAATCACGACCCAATGGGCAGCAGCAGAACGTCTTGGATCAGTGAGAGTCCATGCAGCAGCATGCACTTCTCCACAAATAGAGAAATGCTGAAAAGGGTATTCACCAACTCATGAGCCTCCTCAAATCCAAGCATCGACACATGTCCCACTCACGTTGTTTCATCTGACGCATCAATCCGGGATGGTGCTCTAGAGCTCCGACCACTCCCAATGGTTACGAACGTACCCATACATGGTGTTCCCATGATGCCTATATGTCCGGCTTTCAAACACCAACCAAATCTTATTGCTATGAACATTGACACAGTCAACACTATTTGAGTGCACATCGCACCAGCCTCTAAAAATCTCCAACAAAACTCGCAAGCCATGCTCCCGAAAAAAGACAGTCATTCCCATAATGTCCGTCATCGCAAGCAGGGTGAACTGTGACACTGGAACCCTGCAATGCTTCATGATCTTTGTTATCTCCTCACATGGAGGCTATATATATTTTGAGAAGAGTTGCAGACACTTGTTTGCTGAAACGGTTGTAGACACTTATGCTTGATTTGAGAGAAGTTTATGATCATCCCCTGCTGATGTTCTGTGACAATAAGGCGGCCATATATATTTTGAGAAATTCAGTCTTTCATGAGAGGACAAAGCATATTGAAGTAGATTTCCACTTTATTAGAGACTGATACTCGACGAATTCGACGCATAATACTTAACGAATGCAGAATCACTAAACGCCAAGTCTGATACTCGACGAATTCATCGATAATGCTCGACGAATTGGACTTAACTCAATGTCAATGCATTACCCGACAAATTTCAACGGATACTCGACGAATACGACTCAACGAATCTAACTACTCTCAGCACCTAGACTATTCAACGGAATTGACTTAGACCAAAACCCATACTTGACGAATTTTACTCAAGCTGACCCCACCCTATTTGATGAATTTAAACTAAATTGACTGTCATATTCAACGAACTCCAACTTAGACTAACTGTCTTATACTCGACATATTAACCTAACCAAATTAATTTCTTATTCGACGGATTATACTCAGGCTATCTCCTACATAAACGACGACGTCAAACTAGGCCGAAAATCTACACTACCCAGCCGATCGGCCTTGGCCGAACCAAATGCTGAGGAGGGAAGAATAGTAACAGGAAACACACAAAGAAAGTCATAGCAAGGTGAAGAAATCCCCACTTGCCTTGAATCACCAGAAAACTGGCCATGCAAGCTCTCATCCTCAAGGATCTGGCCGCAAGAACATCTGAGCAATGATTCCTGAAACTTTTCGGGAGAAAAGAAGGTCAAAACAAATTCCCAAATGCCCAAAAATTCAGGAAATGGGAAAATGTTGTGTTTTTCTAAGAGGGTGCAACACTTATGCACATCGGAAGAAAAGGAACTATGAAAACCCAAAGAAGTTCGGATCTGGAAATATTCATGAATCACGAAGTAAAGCTTACCAATAAATAAAATTACCTTTGTGGGATTGAGTCAATACTCAACCTAGATGCTCCAGAAAAATCAGCCGGTCACTTAGCGGTTCGAGTCCTGGGTGCAGAAAGTATATCCGCGCCTCTACAGGAAATCCACACGATCGGGAGAACCCGTAGCCACTTGTCGAACAAGCACTAGGTCGGGAGAGGACACTCAGCGTCTCCATAGACTGCTAGATCTATTAAAGGGAGGCGGCGGCCACACTCGCTAGGATCGGGATCGGCGACATCGACGATGAAGGCGGAACGACTTCCGTTGGGGTTTTAGGTCCACCGTCTTTCACACAGCATGACTCGTGTGCTGAGAAAGTATAAAATCATCTGGAGTAGAAACCCTAAAACTTCCTATTTATACTTAAAGGAATAAATAAGACAGTTTCCGCTGCTATCCGCAGACCCAGGACTTAGACTACAAAACTTCAGCCAGACAACCCTTGTCTTGACGAATCGTCGAGTATCCATAGCATATACGACGAACTCAATGCCATCCCCATCAAACTCAACGCTTGACTCTGCGAAGGCGTTGAGTGGACTTAACTCTCTCAATGCTTTTTACGCCATACTCGTTGATTCATCATATGACTCGACAAGGCATTGAGTGTACTCAACGCACTCAACGCCTAAGTGTCATATCCGTCGAATAATCTTTGACTCGATAAAGGCATTGAGTGGACTCAACGCACTCAACTCCTAAGACCCAAATTCGTTGAATCAACACCTTTTCTCAACGAATCGTTGAGTAAGCTCAACATACTCAACACTTAAGTGTGATACTCGACGAATCGCTGAATACACTCAACGCTTAAGTATGATACTCGACGAATCACTGAGTATACTCAACACACTCAATGCCACCATTCGATGAATTAACCCTTAACTTGACGAAGGCGTTGACTGGTCTCAAAGCACTCGATGCTTTTCAGCCTAACTGCGCTAAGTCTTTTCAACTCGTCATATGAGCTATATTATACAAATCCAATCTCCCAATTTCTCCACAATCTTATGTGCGACCCTGATAGGCTCATACTGAGTTGGTGGTGAGGCTACATGCTTGATCACTTGTAGATCACAATGGTAACATTAACAAAAAAACTCACCGCACATACATAGATCTCGGCGAGAGTAATCCAAATCTACTGTCTGCTGATGATTTCGAGCACCAAAGCTCCTGCAATCAGCGACCGAAAGCCTAGATATGTCTGTCATTCTTCTCTTTCACAAAACAATGCGGCGGATTGGGAGGAAGATGATGAATAGGGTTTCTTTCACATCGAAGGACTATATATATATAAATAATATATTATATTATTACTAGAATAACGTCTAAATTACCAATAACTCCAAACAACTCGAATTTCTACGAAATTCACGCCGAAACTAAATATCGATGCTACAAATCCAACGACGAAGTCGAAATCAAAATCCGACAAACCAAACTCGGGTAAAAACTCCCGATGCCCAAAACTCCAAAACATCCCAAAAAAGCTCCACCGAGTTCCAAAACAAACCCGGCTCGCAAGAGAAAACTCCAAAAACACGCTAAAAATTAGCCAAGCTAATATTCTAAGTCAAAACCTTAGATACCAAATGAGCAAAAGCCACGCTCTAGCAATGACACCTATCAACTACGCATCAACGTAACGCCCTGATGTCAAAAATACGACACTAAAGGAATTAATATAAACATCGAAAAAATCGGGGCATTACAACCACTCCCCGTAAATGGAAGTTTCATCTTGAAACTTGATACACGATAGAATCTTCTAAAGAAGGAAAATAACTAAGAGTTATTGAATAAAACACTTACCAAAGAAACTAGGAGAACAAATTAGGATGAGCCTCCCTCATGGCTGACTCCAACTCCCAAGTCGTGCTTTCCACGTCTTGGTTTTTCCACAAAACTCTAACCATGTGCCTTGTCTTCCTTCGCAACACCCGATCTTGAGTATCCAAAATGCGAACAGGCACCTAAACATAAGAATGGTTGGGCTGCAACTGGGGCACCGAATCGAGAACATGCTGGTCACAAAGCACAAACTTCCGCAACTGGCTCACATGAAACACATCGTGCACACCAGGAAAATTTGCGGGTAAACCCAGCCTATAAGCTGACACTCTGATGCGTTCAACAACTTGGAAAGGTCACACATACCTTGGATCCAACTTATGGTTCTTCCCAAACCTTTAACACTAGATATCGGAGAAACCTTGAGAAACCCCATGCCCCCAACTGCAAATTCCAAATCAATCCTTCTTCGATTAGCATTCTTCACATAATGCTCCTGAGTTATTCAAAGCTTCTCTCGAATATGCATCATAGAAATACTCATTTCTTCCAAGGCTTCCGGACCCAACAATGGTCATTCACCAACTTCAGCCCAAAACAAGGGAGTTCTACAACGCCTCCCATACAAAGTCTCAAATGGGGGTCATCTACAAGCTCTCCTGATTTACTATCTCCATTTGATCATTGGTATGCAGATGATAAGCGATTGAATATCTGAGGTCGGTACCCAACCCTTCATGTAAACTTTTCCAAAAATGAGATGTAAACCTGGAATCTCAATCTGACACAATACTAACAGGTACTCCATGTAGTCTGACGACCTCATAGAAATATAACGATGATATTTTTTTCATAGAGTAATCGATCTTAAATGGCACAAAGTGAGCACATTCGTTAGCCTGTCAATTATAACCCGCATGAAATCATGTTCTCGGGGAGATCTTGGCAAACCAGTAATGAAGTCCATAGAAATACTCTCCCACTTCCAACTTGGAATCTCGAGAGGTGTTAGCTTGCCACCAGGCCATCCATGATCAGCATTAACACGCTTGCAGGTGAAGCACTCCGACACAAACCTGACTATATCATTCTTCATTCCATAACACCAAACGATCTGCTTCAGATCTCTATACATCTTAGTAGAACCAAGGTGGTAGGCAACACTAGAACTATGTGCCTCACTGCACAACTTAGCTTGAATATCCTCAACTACGGGGATATTATATATACCGCGGTACATGAAGGTACCCGTATCATCAATTGAAAAGTCTGGTAATTCCCATTTCTCCGTTCTACTATGAAGGTGCTGTAAATCAGGATCGTCCTTTTGATGTAGTCTTGTAAGCGTGATCCATGAAGGCTCTGTTACTTCTAAACTTCTTGGCGAGTCGCTACTTCCAACAGAAATACCCATTAACAAAAACTCTTCCACCAAGGATTCCACTAAAAGCCCAAAGATCTGTGCGGTCTTTCTAATCAAGGAATCGACTACCACATTAGCTTTGCCCGGATGATATTGGATCTCGACATCGTAATCCACGACATATTCTAACCATCTACGCTGGCGCAAATTTAATTCCTTCTGAGTGAAGACGTATTTCAAGCTCTTATGGTCAGTGTAAATCTTACATAATGCGCCATACAATAAATGTCTCCAAAACTTCAAGGAATAAATCACTACCGCAAACTCCAAATTATGAGTAGGGTAGTTCCTTTCATGTATCTTTAATTACCTCGACCCATATGCAATTACCTTGTCTTCTAGCATCAAGACACATCCAAGTCCGATGTGTGATGCATCCACAAAAACAACATACTCCAATCCTTCGATAAGCAAAGTCAACACTGGAGTAGTGCACAATCTCTTTTTAAATTCCTAAAAAGCTTCATCACACTTATCGCTCCACACAAACGCTGCGTTCTTCTGTGTAAACTTAGTCAGCGACGCAGATAACATAGAAAATCATTCCACAAACCTCCTATAATAGCCTGCCAATCCTAGGAAGCTTCTTATCTCTTTGGGTATGGTAGGTCTTTTCCAATCCATTACGTCAGCTATCTTTTCAGGGTCAACAGAGATTCTGTCCTTATTGACAACATGACCCAAAAAGGAGGCCCGAGGTAGCCAAAACTCGCACTTACTCAGCTTTGCATACAACTTATGCTCCCTCAAAGCAGATAGAACTAACCGCAAGTGCTGGGCATGCTCCTCAGCACTCCATGAATAAACCAGAACATCATTTATAAACACAACCATAAAATGGTCCAGAAAATCCTTGAACATTCTGTTCATCATATCCATGAAGGCAGAGGTTGCATTCGTCAAACCAAAGGACATTACCAAGAACTCAAAATGTCCATGCAAAGAATGGAAAGCAGTCCACGGAACATCCGACTCACAGATTCTCAACTGATGGTAGCCTGAACGAAGGTCAGTCTTCGAAAACATTGTACTACCACACAACTGGTCAAACAAATCATCAATCTGCGGTAAGGGATTTTCTTTATAGTTACTGTGTTCAATTCCCTATAATCGATGCACAACCTCATAGACCCATCCTTCTTCTTTACAAACAACACGAGAGAACCCCAATGCGAAGAACTTAGGCTAATGAATCTGCACTGCAACAACTCATCCTGCTGGGTACGCAACTCATCCAGCTCATGCGGGGCCATACGGTACGGTGCTTTAGCAATAGGGCGAGTATCCAGTTCCAAATCAATAACAAACTCCACATCTCTCATAGGCGGAAGACTAAGAAGACTATCAGGAAAGACATCAGAAACTCTCACACCACAGGAACATCTTTGATGCGCGACAACCTACTAACGGTTTCCAAAACAGAAACCAAACAAGCAAAATAAACAAAATTCAAATGTTTTTGAGAACAAACCACAAAAATAATCGGGGCGTCCTGGCGCGGAAAACCATAAACACTCTTGGGTTGGCCATTGTCCATCTTGAAGTCTAAGCACTTAACCATACATTAGATAATCGCATCATATCTGGACAACTAGTTCATGCCAAAGATAACATCAAAGTCCTCTAGGTCTAGCACCTTCAAATCAGTGAAAGCAATGAAATCACCTAGAAGAATCAGACAACTCTGGATACCTTTGTCCGACACCACCAAATCACCGAAAGGAAACTTAACGTGAAACGAATCGCCAACTAGATCGAGAGTCAGACGATGACGCTCTACGAAATCCCTAGCCACGAATGAGTGGGTAGCACCAGAATCAAAAAGAACACGCGTCCAACGATTTTTTACCTTAAATTTCCCTATAAAGTCGCATACGTAACTAGGCGAACAAGCATCAAAACTAGAGCTAAAAGTTATAACTATTTTAGAATCTAACTTGAGATCACCTGGGCGGAAGTCTGCGCTTCCTCCATAGTCACCAAATTTAACTTGGCCTTTACTTTATCCAAAAGTTGTGGCGGAGGCAATGCCTGAAGTGGAACTGGCTGCAGCATAGGCTGAGACTACGGGCACTTTGACTTAAAATGTCCCTTCTGTCCACACTTGAAGCATACCCTTTCCCTACTCCAATAATGGGCAACATCGTGCCCCTTACTTTTACATGAAGCATAAACCAGATCTCCTTTAGGAGAACTTTGAATCGAATGCACTTGCTGTTGCTTTTGAGCTCCTAACCTCTTGAAATATTTATCGAACGGATGGCCCAGCCGACCAAAAAAACTGCACAGTGTGCATTCGATTGATCCCAGAGCAAGTTAGCTTAACTTAGGGTGATATACCATCATCCTATTGACTCATGTGCATAAACTATGAATGCATGAATTCTTATTTTTTTTGTTTTAAATCCATGTATGTATATATGCCATACATGTTGTGCTATACAATATAATAAAGGCCTTAGTGTAAGTTATAATCGACGTACATATACAATATTATGCATCACATACTACATAATATTGCTTGTAATGAAAAAGAAAAATCTAATGTGCATTCATGTGATGATTGTTATGCATCTCATACTATATAGCAGTCACATGTTGCTCCCTATGAGGATCCATATACATACCCATATTATGCATATCATACTACATAATATGCCTTATATACTTCTTGTCATGCTTATGAGTGTAGTGTTCATGCTTCAACCAAGACGTATTGATGACACATTGGTGTATGTATGAAATGGAACAAGACAATCTAAAACTAACCAGAGATAGTCATTCGACCAATTTTCAAACAACCTCGTCCTCTGATACCAACTGCCACAACCCGGATTTTCTTCGTATTTAAATAATATATCAGAGTAAGAGAAAACCCACGTCATGATGCCACGCCGTGTAGGGGATAACAATAGGCACTCAGGCAAAAACTCAAACCTAACACCTTATAAGAAATCCTCAAGTTTATTATGAAGAAAACTGTAATTTAAGTTATGTTTTGATAGCTGTATCCCTCGACTTCAATGGATCAACTAGTCCACAAACAAAAACATGAATATACATTGTGGAAAATACTTTGTTTATATTGATTAACATCCTACATGAGCATAAACATCCAAACATGACAATTCATGATATGCACACCTCTAGATTTAATATAAGTATAAAAATAGCTTATACGTTAGTTGAAATATAGTGACTTTGGTTTAAAATAATGTTATGTATGAGATAGTCAAATAATACCTTTATACCTTTAAAATAACTAACATGCAATCCTAACATAAAACCTTCTCATAGAGCAAGTAAAACCAACCATTCAATCAGAAATTGACTTAGCAGCCATCAAATACTTAACATTCAACCAAAATCTCTAGTGGGTGTCAACATCCTGACATGAACTCACTAAAAGCATGTATATTTGTACAAACAAAATAACAACTACCCCACGTAGGTGAGAAAAAAATAACTGCAGCAACTGTAGAACACTAGCCACAACCAACCCTAGTCGCTCAACCGGTTATTTCTCAAAACATGAGGCATTCACAAGAAAAGAATACCTCAGCAAAAAATATACAAGTGATGATCAAAGATCAAAATTAGCAATAATCCAAAATGGACAAAGGGGGGTTACCAACCCTAACATGAGAAAAGTTGACAAACCTCAGCCAATAAGCGGACAGAGATAAAAGGTTTACTTTCAAAGTTCAAGGGTAAGAAATTTGCACCAAGTGCGATAAAAATCCATGCTTTATATAAAAAAATACATATAAGTAAGTGTATATCTATATAAGAGATTAGCTTGCTCATCATTTAGCGGGCAAAAACACCGACAACAAATCTGGCACCTACGGTGGTGGTCTCCTCCTCCACACACTGATATCAAAAGTTTCACAAGGGCCCAGGGGTGGTGGTATCCTTCTCCACTCACCCACAACACGTCACCAGGGCAAAGTCGGCACCTGCAGTGGTGGTCTCCTCCTACGCACACCAGCAGTCAAAAACTCACTCTCGGAAAAGCACAAGGCGAAAAGATGCACAGAATGGCAAATATGGAAAATAACCAAAAAATCTATAAGGGTATACTTGACGAATAGGAGAGTCATTCGACGAACAACTTTTAAGTCTACACAGATTTGTCAAGAATACTCGACGAATTACCTCAACAAGCCAGGTCAAACTCGACGAATTGGACTGAATTTGGCGAGGGAAGAAAAATCTAAGTCCACAATAATTCGTCGAGTATACTCGATGAATACAGTTGACACTCGACAAATTAGCTTAGTAAAACAAGAAAAATATAACACCCCCATCCGTCACATGGAATATAATAGAAGGTCCGGACGGGGCCCCAGGCCATATTCCACAGAAAGTTAGTGGAATTACATAAGAATACCAATTTAACAGTATAGAAATACACATGCTAACTCAGAGCATTCTAGTGGAAGATTTTAAAACTGTTTTAAGAACACATACATAACACATGAATGTCCACTACAACCACAATAGGAATGACATAACATACATCAATACTTTGGCCTTATGGCTTTACATTAGTTTGATCAATAAAGTGTCTCCATACTTCGGCTCGCAGGCCGGCCACACATGAACATAATAAAGTAAACATTTCGCTTTGGCCTTCATGGGCCAGCACAGCATCAAGGGCTTCAGCCCGCTACTTGCCACTAGGCTCATATGTTCCTGCATAAGAACAATCCACCGCACGGTGGCAAACAAGGCAACGGTCAGCTAAAGCTGACCAAATTATAACGACCCCGCCCCTTAATCGAGGCGGCGGTGCTCCTTCCCTGCATTTCATTAGTGTAATCAAACATGATAGTGAAAGTTCAATTTAAGCACACTTCACCACAGGCGTAGGCACACACGGCCACACACCCCGTGCTCTCAGGGCACATTCTTGGTGAACCCGGTCCACCACCGCCCCAAGGACGGCAACATCGTGAGCATTTTAGTCTTTCCGGCCGAAGCCTAAGACTCTCCCTCTATGCCAACGGTAAGTGTCATGTACCTTAGGTATCTTTAACCGAACCACATAGAGCGGTACGGTTCCATTCAACCCGTTGCTCACACCGCCACGTCAATTTAAGCCATAGCCGCGGGTCAAGCTTCCTCGAGTACCAAATCGATCATACAATTTTACATAACCCAGTTATGTGCAAGTTGGCTCCCAAGCCACCAAGATGGTAGAACCACACATCTGCCCAGTTTTCCGGGTGCACCTTGGAGTTAGTCCCCAAGGCTCCCTGTTGCAATCTACCACATAGAAAACCCGAAAAACAAATGATGGGCCCGTGAACAGACTCTTACTGTGGTTGGTTCGGTGAGTCGATCGCCGCGGGCTTGCTTAGGTAGGCAAGTGCACCTATCGCAAGTAGTACTCGATATTCGGGGGAATACCGAGGTCGTATTGTTCTCGGGGTCGTGTTGACTATTCTTACTCCTTCGGGAGGACTATTATTTTACTGAAAGTAAGGGTGATTTTTTTAGTAAAGTAAAGACGGAAAAAGTAAAGGAGCAAAAAAACGATTTAGACAATATTCGATGAAGGGTTAACGCTCGGCATCGAATCGGATTAAGACTAAAACAATTTTTAATAATTATAGGACTTAGTTTTCAAATTAATAAAAGGCAACTTGGCCGTGGAGGTTCCACAAATGTGAGCGCACTTATCTCTAGGAATATTGCTCACCTGAACGTTAAGACTATTCGACCGAACGTTAGTCCGACGAAGGATTCCTCTTAACGCCCGCTTTACGCTAAGAACCCCGCTATTGGTTGGGGAACCCAATCCGGTAGAATTACGCTTGTCCTCTCTCGAGGGTATGCACACAACTCTATTTACCCAGGGGTGATCAGTCCATATGCACGGCCTCTCGGCTAGTTAGCATATGGACTACGGAAATAGGGCCCACACATCGATATGTGGTCCTACGCGTCGTAAACCCGGGGTAAACCTTAAGTCCTTAAATTAAAATGAAAATAAAGAGCTTCAATTATTAGAAATCATTTTAAATGTCCCAATGCTCTTCGATGCCGAGGCTAATAGCGATTAGCCACACATCGGTATGGGGACGGCTTTATAATTTAGTGAGGCGCGAGTTCGAAATTAAACGCTAAACGATTATAAGAAAGGGACATAAGAAAAATAACAAACATTTAGAAAACTGAAAAGTTAACTAAAACAAGAACTCACGCAAACTCCAAATTATAAATTAAACAGAAACTAAGTTACACATAAAAGAAATTTGCATATTTGAAATTTGCGAGTCCCACTCAAACGAGTGGGGGCGGTAAATAAAAGCTGAAAATTACAAGTCCTACTCAAACGAGTAGGACTGAAATGAAAGCGAGTCCTACTCAAATGAGTAGGAGAAAATAAATGCGATTACAGGGCTTTCTCAAATATTTACAGGGAGATAAAGATCCGTCCATTTAACTCAAGTGAGTAGGCGGAAAAATAAAGAAAGAAAATTACAAGTCCTACTCAAACGAGTAGGCGGGAAATAAAGTCCGGTCATTTAACTCAAGTGAGTAGGCGGAAAAATAAAGAAAGAAAATAACAAGTCCTACTCAAACGAGTAGGACTGAAAATGAAAATGATGCGCCATTTAACTCTTAACGAGTAGGCGGAAATAAATGCACACAAACACACACACTCCATATGAATTTCAAGAAAGCAATAAAGCTAACACCTACACTCACACACTCTACAAAATTTGAACAAAGCATTAAAAGAAAGCATTAAAATTTAACACCTACACTCACACACTCTACAAAATTTGAATCAAAGCATCAAAACATTTATTCTCATACACTCACACACACAAATTAAAAGCAAAATGAAAGTTACTTAAAAATTAAAACTTTTACTTTTTCATGCTTAGGTTTTGCCAAAAATAAATAAAAAGAAGAAATTACAATTTTAGAAGACAAAAGATTTTCAAAACAAATTAAAAACGAAAGTTTTTGGAAAATTAAAATTTCAACATTCTCATTCCTAGGATTTCATAAAAGTGCTAAAAAAGTTGAAATGAAAAGAGAAAGAACAAAAAGGGTTTTCATCCTAAAATAAAGCTAAGTAAAAAAAAATCAAAAATACTTTAGTAACTCTTTTACACATTCATAAGAGTGAAGATGTTGATAACATTAAAAGAAAACATGAAGAAAAAGAGAAGGCTAATTCATCGTTTCATAAATTTCTAACAAAACCTATCATGAGACAAATTAAAAGCATGTAAAGTAAATAAGTTACACTCATATACACACACACACTTTTCATAAATGAAGAACAAAGATAAAACCAAGGATAAAAAGGAGAAGGAAAGTGAGCACAAGTGTTCATTCCAAAGCCAAATATGAAGAGAAAATCTAACATTTTTATTGATTAAAGGAAACTATTACAAGCTATTACAAAGACAATGCTAAAGCAAAGACAAAATTGAAAGAAAAAGGGGAAAGAAATCTCCTTACATAGCAAGGAAATCACGGATACAGCCCACAAAAAGACACTAAAATGGCCCAAAAATCTGAACCCTTGGACCTTACAGAAATGGGCAATTTATAGGCAAAAAATTCTAAGTACACGCCCTAGGTCACGGGCGTGTAGGGGGGGCGTGTCAGTACTATTCAGGAAGGCGGTCGTCGATTGGACAGGAAAGTTGACTTCGGGTTGAGTTCGCGGCAGTCACGCCCCAGGTCACGGGCGTGACTCTGGGCGTGTCGGGGAGGTAGAACCGGGCGCGGGTTGTGCCGAAAGTCTTCAGCAGCATCTTGTCGGGCTAGCTGGAAAGGTCACGCCCCAGGTCACGGGCGTGACTCTGGGCGTGTCAGTTGGTGTCGACACTCGACGAATGTCGAGCGGAAAGTGTCGAGTTGAAATCGTTGAGCTGAGATTGAGTCACGCCCTAGGTCACGGTCGTGACACTGGGCGTGACGGTTGGTGTCGACACTCGACGAATCGTCGAACAGAAAGTGTCGAGTGGAGTGGACACGGGCTTGGGTCACGCCCCGTGTCGGGTGACACGGGCGTGTCGCCAGGTGTGTCAAGCTTGTACTTCAGAAATCGTCCGATTTCACGGGAAATGCAATGTCACGGCCCTGTCACGGGCGTGACCAAATTGTCACGAGCGTGTACTGCCCAATTTTGGCAGATTTTGAACTTTTTCTGCAAAATTAAAGTAAAACAAGTTAGTAGTAAATTTACAAGAATATGAGCATTTTATTGAACAAAAATAAGTAAAAACGACGAAAATAAATGAAAATGACTAAATTAATGTGCACAAAAATACGTATATTTACAATTCATCAAATACCCTCATACTTAGGCTTTTGCTATTCCAGAGCAAAAGTTTGAGGTGAATCTATAAGGAATAAAAAAACTCTAAGTTTAGTTATCGCTTAATCAATTATAAGAGAGATCGAAATAAATATACGGGGTGTAAGAGTTAAGTCCTAAAATTATGTAAATGATTTAAATAGCGCAAAAATTTTGGCCAAAAGACTTCATGATGTAATCAAATAGAAGGCAACATTTGTAATGGTTAGATTAACGAAATAGTTTGGAATTATAAAAACTCTAGCTTATACGAATGCTACTGGAAATAATACAATTTACTAATTATGCTCTCAAAAAGATTTTTGAATTTATTCTAGAATCGTGTAATTGGCTAAGGGGGTAGTGGGTTTATGAAGAGGGTTTTGATTTTTGAGGCGAGGTAATTTTTTCTCGAACCTCCATTTTTTTTTCTTTTTGATTATTAGGAAAATGAAATCTTATTTTCCTAATATGATTTTTGTTTTTCAACTTCATCAGAATTAACTCAATGTATATTTGTAGGAGTAATGAATTTTATCCTCTTACTCCATATATAATCTTTTTAAATTATTGGGTGTCTATGTTTACGGAACGAAATCTTATTCCCATTGACATATGATCTTTTAAGGATAAAATTTTTCACGCCAAGTAGGTCATGAAAGGTAAGGGGAGAAAGGAAAACTAGATTTTTAATCCTAAAAATTTTTGAGAGCAACCTTAATAATTTGTACGTTCCAATTTTTTCAGAAAGCTAAAAGTAAGTATAATTGAATTCTATAGTCGTTATTTCCTAACATAATATACGTGCTCCTATCAATGAAAAATTAGAAGTAGTGCCTAAAACGAGTTCGCTATTTTTAACAAAGCATAAAGAATTCGTTAAAACTTAACCCCGGGTATTTAAATTTTTCAGTCAATAATTAACAAACGGGTAGTGAACAAAGAATTAATCAAATTCGCATACAAATAAACTCAAAACGGAATTTTTGGATAGTAGAAAAGTTAAGGATGAAATATTTGATTTATTTGTTTCAAAACATTTTTTTTATTTTTATAGTTTTTATCATCATTTTTTTTGTTTTTCATTTATTATCTTTTTTGTATTTTTGGTTTTCTCAATTTTTTTGAAATTATTTTTTTTGAACTATTATCTTTTTTTTTGTATTTTTGTTTTTCTCAATTTTTTTTTTGAAATTTTTTGAACTATTATCTTTTTTTGTATATTTTTTTTAAGAGAATTTTCATTATATGTACAAAATCAAGGGAGAAAAAAAGAGGTTTTTACAAGAATGAGGAAGGGGGAGAGAGAAACGAGTATGTACAAAAAATGAAAAAAAATATTTACAAAGTGAAACTAAATATTATTGTTTTTTTTGTTATATATTTATTTATTTTTAATTTGTTTTTGAGTTTTTGGAAAAAAGAAAGAAAGAGAAAATTTTTTTTGGATTTTTCATTTAAATTTTTTTTCATTTTAAGATGTTTTTAAATTTTTTGTTTTTTTGTTGTTATATGTATTTTTTTGTATTTTTGAAATGCAGAAAAAATTGAAGTGCAGAAAGTAAAGCACGAAAATACCCTCATACTTAAGTCCAACATTGTCCCCAATGTTGTAACGTAAGTATGCGGAACAAAAATTAAAATGCGATATGTACAAAAGTAAAGAGAGGGGGGTAGAAACGTCCCTGAAACGCGTTCGGGGAAGTCCAATCAGAAACCCTGCGTTTATTAGAAAAAAACAGTAAAAGTAATAAGGAAAGTGCGAAAAAGATAAGCGAGGGGTGCCTCCCAGGAGCACTTTGTTTATAGTCGTGTAGCTTGACTATTTTGGCGGAGTTATAGATCGAGGAGGGTTATGGTTTCGTAATGCTCGATCACTGGGTCGCCCGCGATGTATAACTTAAGCCGATGACCGTTTACTTTAAACGAACCTCTTTCCGGGTGGGAGACGAGTACGGTCTCATATGGAAAGACTTCTTCAACTAAGAAGGGACCGGACCATCTAGATTTTAGTTTACCCGGAAAAGCTTAAGGCGTGAATTAT
The DNA here is from genome assembly GCA_039583875.1 of Platanthera guangdongensis. NCBI lineage: Eukaryota > Viridiplantae > Streptophyta > Magnoliopsida > Asparagales > Orchidaceae > Platanthera > Platanthera guangdongensis. Next base: position 23,208,829 of record CM077153.1, on the reverse strand, counting down.
AAAGAAGGACAAGATCGCCCGGAGAAAATATTTTTGGTGACTTTAAATTTCGATCGTGATATAACTTAGAACGCTCCTTATAGAATTTATTGCTCTCGTAAGCGTTCGCACGCATTCATCGAGCTCGTTTAGTTGCAGTTTTCTATTCTGAGCGGCTAAGTTGGAGTCGAGATTTAAGAGTTTTAAAGCCCAAAGAGCGCGATGCTCTAATTCTACGGGTAAATGGCACGCTTTGTCGTAAACTAACCGGAACGACGTACAACCAATTGCGGTTTTGTACGCCGTCCGATACGCCCATAACGCATCGTCGAGTTTAACGGACCAATCTTTCCTATTTAGCGAAACGGTTTTTTCTAAAATTCGCTTAATCTCTCGATTTACTACCTCGACTTGGCCACTTGTTTGCGGGTGGTAGGGGGTGGCAAGCTTGTGCGTGACTCCGTATTTAGCTAACGTCTTAGCCATAAGAGCGTTACAGAAATGCGTTCCCCTATCACTAACAATTACGCGAGGCGTGCCGAAGTGAGAAAATAATTTTTTAAGAAATATAACGACGACTCGCGCATCGTTGGTGGGGAGAGCTTGCGCTTCCGCCCACCTTGATACGTAGTCCACCGCCACTAAAATATACATATTTTTGAAAGATGGAGGTATGGGGCCAACAAAATCTATGCCCCATAAATCGAAGACTTCGCACTCTAAAAACATATTTTGGGGCATCTCGTCGCGACGAGAGATGTTACCCGACCGCTAACAGCTATAACATGCGCGCACAAAATTATGCGCGTCTTTGAAGAGAGTGGGCCAAAAGTAGCCCGCCTTTAGCGCCTTTCGAGCGGTCCGGTTGGCTTGATAATGCCCACCGGCTGGACCCTCGTGGCAGTGCTTAAGAATTTGCAAGCACTCCACACCCGCAACGCATCTTCGGACCGCTTGGTCCGCGCAGATACGAAAAAGAAATGGGTCCTCCCAAAAGAAATTTTTCAAGTCAGAAAAGAATTTCTTCTTTTGATGACTGGAAAACTCTTTTGGAAGGACCCGCGCTACTAAGAAATTTGCAAAGTCTGCGAACCAAGGCGAAGATGACGAAGATTTATTAATGGTAAGAAGGCGTTCCTCGAGGAATCTGTCATTTATTTCAGATTCGACGAGCGCTTCCGCACCCGGATTTTCTAAACGGGAGAGGTGGTCCGCCGCTAGATTTTCCGCTCCCCGCTTATCTCGGATCTCCAAATCAAACTCTTGTAGGAGGAGAATCCATCGAAGAAGGCGGGGCTTCGCATCATTTTTAGCTAATAAATACTTAAGCGCAGAGTGATCGGTAAAACGATAACTTTAGATAGCGTTATATACGAGCGAAACTTATCAAAAACGAAAACGACGGCTAAGAGTTCCTTTTCCGTTGTCGTGTAATTTACTTGTGCGGAAGTGAGCGTCTTGCTAGCGTAATAAATAGGATGAAATGTTTTTCTACGCGTTGGCCAAGAACGACACCTAAGGCAATATCACTAGCGTTGCACATAATTTCGAACGGAAGGGACCAATTAGGGGCCACCAAAATTGGTGAAGTGATAAGTTTTTGTTTTATTAAATTAAAGGCGGACTCGCATTCGCTACTAAAGATGAAACGTGATTCCTTTTCCCAGAGGTGAGTTAGCGGCTTTGTTATTTTTGAAAAGTCTTGAATGAAGCGTCGATAAAAGCCCGCATGACCTAAGAAACTCCTAATAGATTTTACGTTTGTTGGATGCGGAAGTTTTTCTATAATTTCTATCTTGGCCTTATCCACCTCTATCCCCTTAGACGAAATCATATGGCCGAGGACCAAACCTCCTCGAACCATAAAGTTGCATTTTTCCCAATTTAAAACAAGACTTGTGTCCTCGAACCGTTGAAGGACACGATCTAAATTGTGAAGGCAATCGGGAAAAGAGCGTCCGAAAACAGAAAAGTCATCCATAAAGACTTCCATAATGTCTTCTACTAGCTCGCCAAAGATCGCTAGCATACATCTTTGGAATGTAGCCGGCGCATTGCAGAGTCCAAATGACATTCTTCGATAGGCGAAGGTGCCAAACGGGCAAGTAAAAGTTGTTTTCTCTTGATCATCGGGGGAAATGGGGATTTGGAAAAACCCGATAAACCATCAAGAAAACAATAATACGGATGACCGGATAAACGCTCTAAAATCTGGTCTAGAAATGGCAGAGGGAAATGGTCCTTGCGGGTGGCGTCATTAAGTTTCCTATAATCGATGCACACTCGCCAACCCGTAACAGTACGAGTTGGGACGAGCTCGTTATGCTCATTCGCCACTACGGTAAGACCGCCCTTCTTGGGCACGACATGCACGGGACTAACCCATGCACTGTCCGAAATAAGGTAGATAATCCCCGCATCTAATAACTTAATAATTTCGGCTTTAACGACGTCTTTCATGCTTGGGTTAAGACGACGTTGCGGCTGAATCGTTTTGAGGCAATTATCGTTAAGGAAAATCTTATGGGTGCAAAAGGATGGGCTAATCCCCTTTAAGTCAGAGATTTGCCACGCAATTGCGTGGCGATGTTTAAATAAAACTTCCAATAAATCGGAAGTCTCCGAATCACTCAAGTCCGAAGAAATAATAACGGGAAGCGTATCGCCTTTTCCCAAAAATGCGTATTTGAGCGATGCGGGTAAGGGTTTGAGGTCTAGGAAGGGCGGTTCTTCTAGGGAGGTTTTAATGCCTATGTCTTTCTTACCAATTGGTTCGAAAGGCAAGTCTAAAGAAGTATCCTCATCGAATTTAAAATTTTCGAGCGCATTAATATCGTCATTTAAAAATACGGACTCGAAAATGGGAGAAGAACGATCTCCGAAAAAGGTATCTAAAGAGTAGCAGAAATCGTCGCTCGATGACAAATTGTCCATCGAGGGATTAATAGAGAAAGTAACTTGGTCATTGCCTACTCGGAGGAGAAGACTACCATTACTAACATCTATTAGTGCGCGGGAGGTGGCGAGAAAAGGGCGACCGAGTATTATTGGTACCTCGGCGTGCTCCTCGATATCTAAGATGACGAAGTCTACCGGGAAGGTAAACTTGTCGACTCGGACAAGGACGTCCTCCACTACCCCGATAGGGAACTTAACCGAGCGATCCGCTAATTGGATGCGCATATTCGTAGGACTAGGAGTACCCAAACCTAAACGCGAAAAGAGCGAGAACGGCATCAGATTAATGCTAGCCCCTAAATCAGCTAAGGCGTACTTTACTAATATATCGCCAAAAAGGCACGGGATGGAAAACCGTCCCGGGTCATTTTGTTTTGTGGGCAATTTATTAGTAAGGGCCGCCGAGCAGACAGCGTTGAGAGATACATGCGAAATATCCTCTAATTTACGTTTATTAGAAAGTAGTTCTTTTAAAAATTTCGCATATTTGGGCATTTGCGAGATAGCCTCGCAAAAAGAACATTAATGTGAATCTGTTTTAATAATAAAATAAATTTTGCATATTGCGCGTCCTGACGCTCGTTTTCTAACTTATGTGGATATGGAAGAGCCTTGTTTAAAATAATTTTTTCTTTTATAGTTGGTAAAGGCGGCGTAAGCGAAGAAAGAGGAAGAGGGGTCGGAGGTGAAATATGTACCTGAGGGTCGGTCCGTTTTGGATCGACCACCTCCTTTCCGCTACGGAGGGTTATAGCGTTGGCGTTCTCCCGCGGATTGGGCTCCGTGTTTCCCGGCAGTGCCCCGAGCGCGCGCTCGGACATCATCCTCGCCAGCTGTCCAACCTGTTGTTCGAGAGTTTTTAGCGATCCGGTGATGTTCCGGATATTTGACTCATTGGACGCAATATACTTCGAAAATTTTTTCTCCATCGGGGAGGGTTTCGGAAGAGGAGGAGGAGGAAGAAATCCGGGCGCATAAGAAATAGGGGGATGCTGAGCATTATTCGGGTTGCTCCACGAGAAGTTGGGGTGATTCCTCCAACCCGGATTATAGTTATTACTATAAGGGTTGTTGTTGGGGTTGAAGGGAGGACGACCCGAATTCCCCATGAAGTCCACGAACTCTTCAACTACGCAGACGTTAGGGGGAATAAAACAAGGCGGAGTGGAGGAGGCAGCAGACATCTCCGCCACCTGCTTTGTTAACCTTTCAACTTGAAGGGTCAAGAGAGCAGTGGCATCCACTTCAAAAAGACCAGCCGCCGGCTTTGGGCGTCCCCGCGGGACGTTCCATTGATAGGCGTTCATAGCCATCTCTTCGAATAAAGCCTGGGCGGCCTCGGGGGTTTTGTTGTTAAGCGTACCCCCGGCAGCCGCGTCAATCCTTTGACGCGTCTGAAAATTCAGCCCATTATAAAAAATTTGAACTTGCAACCACGTTGGCAGCGCGTGGTGCGGGCAACGGCGGAGGAATTCCTTAAACCGTTCCCAAGTCTCGTATAGAGACTCAGGATCATTTTGCACAAACGAAGAAATGTCCGCCCGCAACTTTGCAGTTTTTGCGGGCGGAAAGTACTTCGTTAGGAACCGTTCCATCAACTCAGCCCACGTGGTGATACATCCTCGTGGGAGGGCATTCAACCACACTACAACAAAGTCGTCTTATGGCGACATTTTTTATGCCTTTAGTGACGATTTCAAAACGTCACGGTAGTTTTTGTGACGTTTATAAAAACGTCACTAAATCATCACGATTGCGCATGTCGCTGTAGCACCTTGCGACGATTTCAAAAAAAAAACGTCGCGGTTGGCAGTTACTCTACGGTGATAATTTTCTCAAAAAACGTCGTGATTGACAATTACTGTACGGTGACATTTTTTCAAAAAACGTCATGATTGACGATTTCAAAGTCGCTTTACGGCGACATTTTTTTTATGTTTTTGGTGACAATTTCAAAGCGTCATAATAGTTTTTGTGACGTTTATAAACACGTCACCAAATCGTCATGATTGCTCATGTTACCATAGCTCATTGCGACGCTTTCAAAAAAAACGTCATGATTGACAGTTACTCTACCACAACATTTTTTTTCAAAAAGCGTTATGATTGACAATTATTATATTGTGACACTTTACTAAAAAAACGTCATGGTTAACCGGTACTCTATCGTGACACTTTTCCAAAAAAAAACGTCATAATAAATAATTGGTCTATTATGACACTTTCTAAAAAAACATTGAGGAAAACATTTAACTTTATCATGGTGTATTGAAACTTTTGGATGCAAAAAAAAAATAATTACAAATATATATATATATATATATATATATATATATATATATATATATATATATATATATATATATATATATATATATATATATATATATATATATAATTCCAAGTAGTCTGGATTTCAAAACAATTGCAGCTCAATCAATAATATGTTAAATAATTACATAGAATTCATCAATAAATATTTTACATTTTTACAAAGGTATAATTACAAATCTTTACATATTATAACTCAAAAAAGCTTGTGACTCCACATCTTCGATAGTTACGAGTCTCATCCAATCATTGAAATGTATATGTATAGTTGAATAGTTATTTTCATCAGCACCAATTAACTGAATCAATACCTGTATAATTAACTGAATCACCTGTATGACCATGTGAATGAATCAAAAGTAAATTCAGTTAATCAATAAAGTTATGAATTTAGCGGAGAATTAGCAATATCAACATGCCAATCTTTTAAAAAGTGAATTGTCTTAAATGCTAACCTTCATCATGGATGTGATGCCAACATGATCTACTAGTTGACGAAATATTTCCTGATGCCCTACATGATCATAGGGACAAACTATAAGTGAGGTGGATGATATATAACCTAATAACTTTAATAAAGCACATCTTTAAAAGATATTATATAGAAAAAGCAAACTATATTAAAAGAGATTATATAGAATTTGCAAAATACATTAGTCATATATTTTACTATCTACTTACCTTAACATTAATACTTCAAGTACCAAATTTGCATAAGAATTAAAAGCTCCATGAAATTTAATGTAATCATACGCTCTATTAGCAAACTACATATTTACACAAAGCTACATTTAGTAAAAATATACACCAAGCTACATTTTTTAGCTTCGATAGAGCCTATTGATTCTCTACACTAAAAACAAATGTTCTATCCAAGTTTTGTAGATTTTTCATGATAACCACATATGCATTTAATTATATTGCTCAGTGAAGTAGGAAATCATATTTACGGTGCGAAGTAAATGCTATCCAAGAACAATTTGTAATATTTAACATGTACAGAGGAAAGTTTGCGCGAGTAATTAAAATATTGAAAATCAAAGGTGACAATGGGGTTGAGTGGGGCATACCGTGAAGGAAATTTCGACCGCATTGTTGATAATATTTTTCAAGTACTTATAGCGTGTATTTCCAGATGTGTAAGCCACCATGAGAAGTTTTCCTTCCCAATCCACCATGTGTTCACTACACAAATAAATCAGGGAATGACATCTGAATCGAAGAAAAAGTAAGGATACTTCGCATAGGGAATTTGAAACAAAAAAGTATTTCGAAATAGGTGCAGTAAAGAAACAAAGAGAGGAAAAATGACCTTGCTGGAATGATTCATTCACGGTGCTCTTCACCTGGAAGGCTGGAACAGAGAAGCTGCTCAAAATGTCAGAGGCAATCACTGAAACCGGGACGATCACCTTCAAACAGAAGCAGTGGTTGGTCGGGAGGAGGGCTTGGAGTGAGAGGAGAAGGTAAAAGTGTGAATGGCGTGGAGTGGACGATTCTGTAGTCGGTGGGCACGAGAAGAATAAATAATGCCATAGACGGCGATCGCAGGAAGATTCAGCGATGGGGCAGCCGAAGAGCATAAGAGGGATTTGTGATGTCCTAACCAGCGATCATGAGGGGGCACCAGAGCAAGGATTTGATGATGCCCTAGCCGTCTGAGGAAGGAAGGAAACATCGACCGCCAAAGGGAATGTTTCGGGAGCTGAAGAGTTTTTTTAAGAGTTGCGGGTTGGGCTTCGTGAATTTTAAAGAGCGGCGGGATACGTGACGTATGGCATTACATGAATTTCTTTATATTTTTTATTTAAAAATATAGAAATAAAAAGCTCCTGAGGCAGCTCGCGAGCTCATGAACAATAATATTCGAGCTCGAGCTCCACAGACTCGATCTCGAGTTGAGCTGTAAGACCCCCCCTTTTTTTTTTCTTTTTCGTCACCGGGGTCTTAGGCCCAGAACCGCCGTTTTGCGGTGACTCCTTCACGCCCTGAAGCGTCATCACCACAAAGCGCCGATTCTGCCGGCCATTTCGATCACAGAAAAGTAGCATAATAATGAAGTAAATGTAAACCATCAGTCCACAGAGAATCACATGACATAATAAATATAACTCCACGAAGGGAGTGTCCACAGAAAGTAAAATCAGAGTAGCAAAACGGGCTTATGCCCGGTACATCAAATCCTCACTACAAGATCTCTCATGCAGAAACAAAAGTAGAAAACTACTCAGGGTCGAGACTCACGGTCCCGGCTGTGTGAACTCCGGAGCTAGACTGCCCCACCTCCAAGCGCACCGGTCTCTGGGGCTGCTCCTCCATGCTGGTCTCCGCGATCCCCTAAATGATGCGGTTCGAAAACCGTTAGTCTAAAAGACTAAGTCCTATCATCCCCCACCCCTTCCCCCACGGCTCCTAGGCACCGAGCGGAGAGGAAGAAAGGGGAGGACTTGAAGGTGGAGAATATCAAAAGCAGATGGCAGCGGTCCTAATCTAGCAAGTTCTATAACATATAAAGACAATAAGCTGTAATATGAAATGTAACCTTCACTTATGTGAAAAACACATAAGCTAAGGGGTCTTTTGCAAGGCTCCCATCGTATAAAAAGTCTCATACCGATTTATACGTTGGGGTATCGGTTAACAAACAGCAGTAAATATATATATCCAAATTTAACCTTAATTTATAAACTTGCCCACACAAGCTTATAGACCAAGGGTCGTGTAGCAGGTCCTAAAGTATAAGCGTCCTATTCCACTTATACTTTAGGTGTCAAGGTTTAAGGTAACGATTATACTATGACATGCAAGTGGGTATGATGGACATGCAAGTGCAACACACACACCCGACTCTGTGCACACAGACCTTTAGTTCCCCCTTTTTGGAGCCGTAACCTCCCAGGATACCTCCGTAGTGGCAGACGGAAGCGGTGGGTTGGGCCTCGCCCACCTCTAAACCAGTAAAGCACTACCGGTCAGACCTATCGTACGCCTCAACGCTTGGTGCACGAAGCAGACTCCTGCGTACTCTTGTCGGCTGGCGCACCGGACTTCTGTTGGCGAAGTGTTAACCACACTTGCCGGGTCAACGTATTGGCGTCGGTGCATCGACCCTCCAATACCGAATACCCACCACCTTAATTTCCTTTCCTGTTATGCACATGCAAATTTTAGCGTAAACAAGAATCGAGCCGAAGCTCCCCGGGCCAACGCGTCCGACTCAAGCAATCGAGCCGAAGCTCCCCGGACCCAAAGTCCGCCTTTTAACCATCCGAGCCGAAGCTCCTAACCAACCTCTGGTGCCATCAGTGTTTGTGAAATGTACAAACCTAATTACTAAGTTACTCTTTTCAGCTTGTTAAAACAGTTTACGTTAACCCAGGACTGCCCCGGTATTCCCTGTGAAGGGCCCTCAAGGGGCACTAGGAACTGTGTTGGGATTACGCCCAGCGTTCCCTTTCGCAAGGCACTTATTTTATTATTGGTTGATTCCCTTACCCTTTATTTTCTCATATTTCGATATGCTAATCCTAGGGTAATTTGACTCCATCTCTCCTTGGGTAGGACGATCTTTCGTCGGACCCGAACGCCTATAACCCTAGACAGAACCACACCTTGCTCACTCATCTTCCAAAGACACAGCCCATTCCACTTGTCCTTACAACAAACCATCAGGACTCATCATACTTGCCCTAATTCACATCCAAATGAAATCCTGCAGTTTTGCTATATGCAGACCACTTAAGCTACATGACCCGTAAAAAGGGAAGTACATGAAATACTCATCCAGTACCCTTATGATAATTATTGGAGGTCTAAAAGGACATTTGAAGCATAAATCCAGAAATCCATAGTTTTCCTAATTTGTCTGATAATTAATTTATTTATTCTAATGTCCCAAAAGGCCCAGGTTTAAACATGAAGTACCATAATCAGACAAGGTATTATTCTACTAAATTTTTGATAAATACAAAATGCCTAATCAACTCCAAATCCTAAGTCTCCCAATTTTTCAGCAAGGTTTAGGCCTTTAAATTTAATTTCAAAGATGCCCCATAAAAAGTCATATTAAAAGATTCTATAGTAATAACACCTCCAAAAATTCAGAGCAAATTCAGGGATGATTGTGATGGACTACAAGTACCCTAGAAAAGTTTCATAATTTATCATTTGGAAATAAAGCTATATTTGATTTTCTTATGAACTCTCTAATTTAAGGGTTAATGAACAAAGTATGCTGATAAATCATCAAATAATTCCACAAAAATTTCCATATGATAACATTGAGCTAAAAACACTATGCAGGAAGTTTCATGATTTTTCAGTAAGTAATGGCCTCTGACAAGAATTATTAATATGTAATCAAAATAAAGCACTTGTGAAGTAGATGCCATATATAGATATCCAAAAATTCTAACAAAATTCATACAAGATTATCATAACCTAAAACTAACTCTGCCCATGTTTCATACCCTCTTGATTGGCAGTGAGACCACAATAGCCAAAATAATTATTAGGGCATTACCATTAATTACTAATGAAGTGCTAAAAATATTGTCCAAAATTCCTCAAGTAAATTATCAGAGGCTCAAAATACCCTAATCCCCTCACTACCCAAATTTGGTTAAGTTTCAAGATGTTTAGCTAACCTAAACCTACACTACAAGTTTTAGGACCTAAGCTAGGGTTAGGGTTTTGGGGCCCCTATCCTTTTCAAAATTAGCTAATATTTTTAACAGAGGGTTCTATATATCCTAGGAACCTCCTTGCAAAATTTGGAGTTCATCCAAGGTGTTTAGGACTCATACCCTTCACAAGCCCAAAAGGTCCCTCCTTAGGGTTTGACCTAGGAACTTAGGGCAAATCTATCCCTCCCTACCCCATATTCCAGGAGGAGGTGATAAGTGCTATAAAAAGCCAGTGGCCCAAATCTCAGCCTCTGTTGAGGTGATTTGGTCACTCAAAACCAAAAGTGCAACTTTTTACCAAAATGCCCTTTTTAGGGTATAGTTAGGGTTGGGTCAAAACCTATTCAAAACACATCCAACTTAAATGATATTTTATACAGATACCTAAAATGAACCCAGGGACCACTCACCAAAATTTGGGAGGGTTTGGAGGTGTTTAGGGCACCTAGTTAATTTATTTAATAATTATTAAATGTTTACAAAACCTATAGAAATATTTTCTCCAAAAATTCTCATTTTTGGACAGGCCCTCGGTATATCTAAGATAGACTCTCTGCCAAAATTTTAGCTAATTTAGGCTAGGGGTGAAGAGTGGGCACTCAATTTAGTGACTGTCTAGCCCTAAGGGTATGTCCCACCAAAATGGGTGCCCTGGTCAAACCAGAAGTCCAAATGGGTTCAAACCAATTTTAAAATAAAGTAGACAGGAAGGGCTACAAATCATGTGTTGATCATTTTCTATACAGAGCCTCTAACTATTTTTAAAAATATAAAACATTAAATGTCAAAAGTGTGACAGAATGAAATAAATATCATTAATTTCCTATAGTTTAAAATCGGGCCCGCACGAATCTTGAAGCAAAAGGGACGGAATCCCTTCATCTTCTTCCTTGAGCCGACGGCCAGGATTCATCCCGCCTGGAGCCACTTCCAAACGCCACTGTCGGCGACCCGACCACCTCCCCGGCCGGCCACCGGCTCCACCACCTCCGTTGAGGTGGTGGCCATCCCCAGGCGGCGGCTTGGCCGCCGAAAACCCCTTTTCCGGCGATCCCGAGAGGTGAGTTTTCTTCAGAAAAATCCATGAAAACCGAATTGGATCGGGCTCAATTGAGCCCGAACCTTGGTCCTAACGATTGCTATGATCTAACCATGGGTTAAGGAGAGGGGGAGGACCTTCCTGGCGGCCTGGATGCGAGAGGAGCGGCGGGATGCCATTGACGACGGCGGCGGCGCTCGGCTTCTGCAACTGCACAGTGGAATGGCTCGTCTCCTCCAGGTAAATGCTCTAAATGATCTCCTCGGCTCCCTGAAGGTGTTTAAATGGCAAATGGGGGAGAGGAGAGGCTGGTTCTTCAATGGCCATTAACACCATTAAAGGTGTGGCTCGGGTTGTGTGGAGGGGGCTAAACCCACCCCTTGGTGGCCGGGAAACGGCTGGAATCAACTCCTCTCTCCTAGAGGAGTTGATTGCAGCCATAATGGGTGGCTGTTAGTCTCCCTTGGCCGGCCTCTCACTTCCCCCTTCCTCTTCCTCATTTTCTCTCTCCTCCATTATCATGGAGAGGAGCTCCTTTCTCTCTCCTAGTCACCTCTGGTTGACTAGTCAACCTCACAAACTAAATGCAGCCCACTTGATTATGATGGTCATGGGAATGGGTTTAGCCTAAGGGAGAAGTGGCTTGGGCTTGGGTTAGCCCTTTTGGGTTAAGTTTGACTTGATCTAAATGAGGGTTGACTTGGGTCAACATGACTAATTGGGTTGACCCCTATGGTTCTAGGTGACCCATTGGCTTCCCTTAGGGTCTAGGTAGGGTTATGTAGGGTTACCCTGTACTTTGGAGGTCACATACCCTTAGTAAGGGTACTTTGACCAGGTTAGGGCTTGAGTTGACTTGGGTCAACCTGGCCTCTAGGGATGACCCCAATGTGTCCTTAGTGACCATTTGACCTCACTTTAGGGTTAGGAGGGTATAGGAGGGGTCCTTTAGGCTATGAGTAGGTCAGTTGCCCTAAGTAGGCTAGTTTGACCCATTTAGGGCTAGGGTTGACCTTGGTCAACTAGGCCTCTTGGTTGACCCTAATGGGTCCTTTTGGCTCTAATGGGGCTCCCAAAATGTTTGGGAGTGTGTGTGGTAGGGTCTTGGGCCATGGTGAAGCCCCATTGTCATTCTAAACCATTGTTCAAAATTCTACTATTAGCAGACCATGGTGATCCTCACCTTGGCCTCCTATCTCTTGGCCCATTTCTGGCTTTCTAGGGTTTGTCATGACCTAGTCATGGCCAAAACTACTCTTAGGGGTCTAGTTGGAAATGGGATGTTACAAATCCCAATAAACAAAACAAAGATTTGTCCTCGAAATCAAGGTTGGGCCTACGGGTCTCACTACCGAAGGAAGAGTCTGGTAACATCCCATTATGACGCCTTGTTTGTTAAATTAGATTCTACGGGAAAACTTAGATCTAAGACCCTTTCGCGCAATCGGCAAACCAAAATCCCAATAAACAAGGGTAAGCCCCAATAAACAAAAGATAAGCCTCTATCTGCCTAGAGCAGCCCTTAGTATACTTGAAGCAGGAAAAATAAATTAACATCTTGAGGGGTCCGAGAGGTATACCTGACTGAATAGCTCGGGGTATCTTTGTCGCATCAGGTCCTGTGGCTCCCAGGTATGCTCCTCCTGGCCGTGGTTCCTCCACAGGACCTTGACTAGTGGGACCTTCTTGCGTCGCAAGACCCGCACTCCTCGGTCGTCGATCCTCACAGGCTCCAAACGAACCGACCGGTCTGAAGCTACCGGCCCTTCAGTGGTCAAAATCTGCTGCTCCGGGCGTAGCAGAGCCCTCCTCAAAGAAGAAATGTGGAAGACGTCGTGCAGCGCTTCCAGCTCTGGGGTAACTCAGCCGATAGGCTAGGGGTCCGATCCGCTCCAGGATCCTGTAAGGGCCCATGTACCTAGGGCTGAGCTTCTTCCTCCGACCACGCACCCGCGAGACTCCATGCATGGGCCGGATCTTCAGAAACCACCTGGTCCCCCACCTGGAACTCCACCTGCCGATGCCGAGCGTCATAGTACTTAGCCTGTCTACTCTGTGCCTCGAGCATCCTGTCCCTGATCAGCCTCACCTGTGCCTCGGTGTCTTCAACAAACTCTGACCCCAACACTTTCGGATCTTCGTTCTGCACCCAAGAAAGCGGGGTCCGGCATCTCCTCCCGTACAAGGCTTCGTAAGGCGCCATCCTGATACTGGACTGGTGGCTGTTGTTATAGGAGAACTCGACAAGGGGTAAGAGTTTCTCCCACGGTTCCCCGCGGTCCAAGATGCATAGCCTCAAGAGGTCCTCCAGCGTCCGGTTGGTGCGTTCTGTCTGCCCGTCTGTCTGAGGGTGGAATGCAGTGCTGAAGGTCAATCGCGTGCCTAAGTAAGCTTGCACGGATCTCCACTCCCTGGAGGTGAACCGGCCATCCCGATCCGACACTATCGTCCTGGGCACGCCATGATAACGAATGAACTGTTCCACAAACTTCCGCACCAGTACTCCTACTAAATCATCCTTCCTGATCGGTATAAATCGAGCCACCTTGGTCAACCGATCAACGATTACCCAGATCGAGTCATTCCCTGTCCGAGACCGGGAAACCCATGTATGAAGTCCATGGCTATGTCGTCAAACTTCCAGTCCGGCACCGGGAGTGGCTGCAATAATCCTGCGGGGTTCCTGCACTCCGCCTTCACTAGCTGACATGCCTCACAATGGGTCACGAAGTGTGAGACATCCTTCTTCATGCCCGGCCAGTACATCGTCTTCTTCAAATCAGCCGTCATCTTTGTGATCCCCGGGTGTACAGAATACCGGCTGCAGTGCGCCTCCGTGGTAACCACGTCCTCGGCCGCGTCCTCGGCCTCCGAAATGCTGGGCCGGTGGGCCACCCCGTGGTGCTGGAGGTGGTGCCCCCCTCATAGGGCAGTCTCTCCGGAGGTGTCCCACCTGGTGACAATGGAAGCACTCCGGCGGGGGATACGTCATACCCCGGGGTCTCTGCATCTCCTGGATCCGGAGAGGTTGAGGGGCCAAAACCACCTGCTCTCTCGGCTCCTGCCTCAACTCCCGACGAGGCTGCTCCTCTGCCCTCCTTCCATCTGATATGGTGCCTCGCCGCTGATCATTTCGGGCCCTCCGGCCCTGGTCCTCCGCTTGCCGTTTTCGGCCCCGAGTGGTGTGCCAGTCGGCCTCAATCCTCTTCGCCATCTCCAAAATCCGGGAGATGGGCCCGTCAGAGACAAAAAGCAAGGCCTCCCTCAACTCCTCTTTTAGGCCCTTATAAAACCTCTTTACGTAACCTGCTTCATCCAGCTGATAGGAGCCCGCATATCGGGCCAAATGATCGAACTCTCGGTGGTACTCCACCACTGTCCTGGTGCCCTGCCTCAGCTGCAAGAACCGCTCCTCCAACTCGTCCCTGGCCGACTGAGGAACAAAGTGCTCCAGCAGCGTGGCCCTGAATTCTTCCAAGTGATTTCTGCAATCTCCCTATCAGCAAATGTCGTGTCCAACAGCGTCTTCCACCACCGCTTAGCATGTGACTCCAAGCAAGATACCACTAGGGCCACCCTCTCCTCCCAAGGGCATCGTATCCCGGTCAACATCTCGTACATAACATCCAGCCACTCCTCTGTCCGTACTGTCGACTCTGTCCCTAAGTATGATGGGGGAGAGAGTCCTCGGAAGGTGCTCATCCAGTTGGCCCCTGGGTTTGGCTGCTGGGCTGGAGCTTGCTGAGCCCGGAAGGCCTCAAGGATAGTTGTAAGGGTCTGCCCCATGTCTGACTGGAGGAAAGGTGTGGGGACCATGGGAGGTGGTGCAATGTCTGGAGTCTGCTGAGCTCCACCTTGTGGGGTGGGCTGAGCTGGGGGCTGCAAAACGAACTACATTAGTAGGTAATCGACTCAATGCCTAATGAAAGTGGACAATTTACATGTGATTCCCCCCATATGGGCACACCACTGCTTCCGCTGCTTAGTTTGTCCCCAAACTAAACCCGCGCGGGGGTGACCCAGGGTTGTGGACGGCTACTTTTCGATCGAGGTCTGCTCTGATACCACTTGTAAGACCCCCCCCCCCCCCCTTTTTTTTTTCTTTTTCGTCACCAGGGTCTTAGGCCCAGAACCGCCGTTTTGCGGTGACTCCTTCACGCCCTGAAGCGTCATCACCACAAAGCGCCGATTCTGCCGGCCATTTCGATCACAGAAAAGTAGCATAATAATGAAGTAAATGTAAACCATCAGTCCACAGAGAATCACATGACATAATAAATATAACTCCACGAAGGGAGTGTCCACAGAAAGTAATATCAGAGTAGCAAAACGGGCTTATGTCCGGTACATCAAATCCTCACTACAAGATCTCTCATGCAGAAACAAAAGTAGAAAACTACTCAGGGTCGAGACTCACGGTCCCGGCTGTGTGAACTCCGGAGCTAGACTGCCCCACCTCCAAGCGCACCGGTCTCTGGGGCTGCTCCTCCATGCTGGTCTCCGCGATCCCCTAAATGATGCGGTTCGAAAACCGTTAGTCTAAAAGACTAAGTCCTATCATCCCCCACCCCTTCCCCCACGGCTCCTAGGCACCGAGCGGAGAGGAAGAAAGGGGAGGATTTGAAGGTGGAGAATATCAAAAGCAGATGGCAGCGGTCCTAATCTAGCAAGTTCTATAGCATATAAAGACAATAAGCTGTAATATGAAATGTAACCTTCACTTATGTGAAAAACACATAAGTCAAGGGGTCTTTTGCAAGGCTCCCATCGTATAAAAAGTCTCATACCGATTTATACGTTGGGGTGTCGGTTAACAAACAGCAGTAAATATATATATCCAAATTTAACCTTAATTTATAAACTTGCCCACACAAGCTTATAGACCAAGGGGTCGTGTAGCAGGTCCTAAAGTATAAGCGTCCCATTCCACTTATACTTTAGGTGTCAAGGTTTAAGGTAACGATTATGCTATGACATGCAAGTGGGTATGATGGACATGCAAGTGCAACACACACACCCGACTCTGTGCACACAGACCTTTAGTTCCCCCTTTTTGGAGCCGTAACCTCCCAGGATACCTCCGTAGTGGCAGACGGAAGCGGTGGGTTGGGCCTTGCCCACCTCTAAACCAGTAAAGCACTACCGGTCAGACCTATCATACGCCTCAACGCTTGGTGCACGAAGCGGACTCCTGCATACTCTTGCCGGCTGGCGCACCGGACTTCTGTTGGCGAAGTGCTAACCACACTTGCCGGGTCAACGTATTGGCGTCGGTGCATCGACCCTCCAATACCGAAGACCCACCACCTTAATTTCCTTTCCTGTTATGCACATGCAAATTTTAGCGTAAACAAGAATCGAGCCGAAGCTCCCCGGGCCAACGCGTCCGACTCAAGCAATCGAGCCGAAGCTCCCCGGACCCAAAGTCCGCCTTTTAACCATCCGAGCCGAAGCTCCTAACCAACCTCTGGTGCCATCAGTGTTTGTGAAATGTGCAACCCTAATTACTAAGTTACTCTTTTCAGCTTGTTAAAACAGTTTACGTTAACCCAGGACTGCCCCCGGTATTCCCTGTGAAGGGCTCTCAAGGGGCACTAGGAACTGTGTTGGGATTACGCCCAGCGTTCCCTTTCGCAAGGCACTTATTTTATTATTGGTTGATTCCCTTACCCTTTATTTTCTTATATTTCGATATGCTAATCCTAGGGTAATTTGACTCCATCTCTCCTTGGGTAGGACGATCTTTCGTCGGACCCGAACGCCTATAACCCTAGACAGAACCACACCTTGCTCACTCATCTTCCAAAGACGCAGCCCATTCCACTTGTCCTTACAACAAACCATCAGGACTCATCATACTTGCCCTAATTCACATCCAAATGAAATCCTGCAGTTTTGCTATATGCAGACCACTTAAGCTACATGACCCGTAAAAAGGGAAGTACATGAAATACTCATCCAGTACCCTTATGATAATTATTGGAGGTCTAAAAGGACATTTGAAGCATAAATCCAGAAATCCATAATTTTCCTAATTTGTCTGATAATTAATTTATTTATTCTAATGTCCCAAAAGGCCCAGGTTTAAACATGAAGTACCATAATCAGACAAGGTATTATTCTACTAAATTTATGATAAATACAAAATGCCTAATAAACTCTAAATCCTAAGTCTCCCAATTTTGCAGCAAGGTTTAGGCCTTTAAATTTAATTTCAAAGATGCCCCATAAAAAGTCATATTAAAAGATTCTATAGTAATAACACCTCCAAAAATTCAGAGAAAATTCAGGGATGATTGTGATGGACTACAAGTACCCTAGAAAAAGTTTCATAATTTATCATTGGGAAATAAAGCTATATTTTATTTTCTTATGAACTCTCTAATTTAAGGGTTAATGAACAAAGTATGCTGATCAATCATCCAATAATTCCACAAACATTTTCATATGATAACATTGAGCTAAAAACACTATGCAGGAAGTTTCATGATTTTTCAGTAAGTAATGGCCTCTGACAAGAATTATTAATATGTAATCAAAATAAAGCACTTGTGAAGTAGATGCCCTATATAGATATCCAAAAATTCTAACAAAATTCATACAGGATTATCATAACCTAAAACTAACTCTGCCCATGTTTCATACCCTCTTGATGGGCAGTGAGACCACAATAGCCAAAATAATTATTAGGGCATTACCATTAATTACTAATGAAGTGCTAAAAATATTGTCCAAAATTCCTCAAGTAAATTATCAGAGGCTCAAAATACCCTAATCCCCTCACTACCCAAATTTGGTTAAGTTTCAAGATGTTTAGCTAACCTAAAACTACACTACAAGTTTTAGGACCTAAGCTAGGGTTAGGGTTTTGGGGCCCCTATCCTTTTCAAAATTAGCTAATATTTTTAACAGAGGGTTCTATATATCCTAGGAACCTCCTTGCAAAATTTGGAGTTCATCCAAGGTGTTTAGGACTCATACCCTTCACAAGCCCAAAAGGTCCCTCCTTAGGGTTTGACCTAGGAACTTAGGGCAAATCTATCCCTCCCTACCCCATATTCCAGGGGGAGGTGATAAGTGCTATAACAAGCCAGTGGCCCAAATCTCAGCCTCTGTTTAGGTTATTTGGTCACTCAAAACCAAAAGTGCAACTTTTGACCAAAATGCCCTTTTTAGGGTATAGTTAGGGTTGGGTCAAAACCTATTCAAAACACATCCAACTTAAATGAAATTTTATACAGATACCTAAAATGAACCCAGGGACCACTCACCAAAATTTGGGAGGGTTTGGAGGTGTTTAGGGCACCTAGTTAATTTATTTAATAATTATTAAATGTTTACAAAAACTATAGAAATATTTTCTCCACAAATTCTCATTTTTGGACAGGCCCTAGGTCTATCTAAGATAGACTCTCTGCCAAAATTTTAGCTAATTTGGGCTAGGGGTGAAGAGTGGGCACTCAATTTAGTGACTGCCTAGCCCTAAGGGTATGTCCCACAAAAATGGGTGCCGTGGTCAAACCAGAAGCCCAAATGAGTTCAAACTAATTTTAAAATAAAGTAGACAGGAAGGGCTACAAATCATGTGTTGATCATTTTCTCATACAGAGCCTCTAACTATTTTTAAAAATATAAAACATTAAATGTCAAAAGTGTGATAGAATGAAATAAATATCATTAATTTCCTATAGTTTAAAATCGGGCCCGCACGAATCTTGAAGCAAAAGGGACGGAATCCCTTCATCTTCTTCCTTGAGCCGACGGCCAGGATTCATCCCGCCTGGAGCCACTTCCAAACGCCACTGCCGGCGACCCGACCACCTCCCCGGCCGGCCACCGGCTCCACCACCTCCGTTGAGGTGGTGGCCATCCCCAGGCGGCGGCTTGGCCGCCGGAAACCCTTTTCCGGCGATCCCGAGAGGTGAGTTTTCTTCAGAAAAATCCATGAAAACCGAATTGGATCGGGCTCAATTGAGCCCGAACCTTGGTCCTAACGATTGCTATGATCTAACCATGGGTTAAGGAGAGGGGGAGGACCTTCCTGGCGGCCTGGATGCGAGAGGAGCGGCGGGATGCCATTGACGACGGCGGCGGCGCTCGGCTTCTGCAACTGTACAGTGGAATGGCTCGTCTCCTCCAGGTAAACGCTTTAAAATGATCTCCTCGGCTCCCTGAAGGTGTTTAAATGGCAAATGGGGGAGAGGAGAGGCCGGTTCTTCAATGGCCATTAACACCATTAAAGGTGTGGCTCGGGTTGTGTGGAGGGGGGCTAAACCCACCCCTTGGTGGCCGGGAAACGGCTGGAATCAACTCCTCTCTCCTAGAGGAGTTGATTGCAGCCATAATGGGTGGCTGTTAGTCTCCCTTGGCCGGCCTCTCACTTCCCCCTTCCTCTTCCTCATTTTCTCTCTCTTCCATTATCATGGAGAGGAGCTCCTTTCTCTCTCCTAGTCACCTCTGGTTGACTAGTCAACCTCACAAACTAAATGCAGCCCACTTGATTATGATGGTCATGGGAATGGGTTTAGCCTAAGGGAGAAGTGGCTTGGGCTTGGGTTAGCCCTTTTGGGTTAAGTTTGACTTGATCTAAATGAGCGTTGACTTGGGTCAACATGACTAATTGGGTTGACCCCTATGGGTTCTAGGTGACCCATTGGCTTCCCTTAGGGTCTAGGTAGGGTTATGTAGGGTTACCCTGTACTTTGGAGGTCACATACCCTTAGTAAGGGTACTTTGACCAGGTTAGGGCTTGAGTTGACTTGGGTCAACCTGGCCTCTAGGGCTGACCCCAATGTGTCCTTAGTGACCATTTGACCTCACTTTAGGGTTACGAGGGCATAGGAGGGGTCCTTTAGGCTAGGAGTAGGTCAGTTGGCCGTAAGTAGGCTAGTTTGACCCATTTAGGGCTAGGGTTGACCTTGGTCAACTGGGCCTCTTGGGTTGACCCTAATGGGTCCTTTTGGCTCTAATGGGGCTCCCAAAATGTTTGGGAGTGTTGTGGTAGGGTCTTGGGGCCATGGTGAAGCCCTATTGTCATTCTAAACCATTGTTCAAAATTCTACTATTAGCAGACCATGGTGATCCTCACCTTGGCCTCCTATCTCTTGGCCCATTTCTGGCTTTCTAGGGTTTGTCATGACCTAGTCATGGCCAAAACCACTCTTAGGGGTCTAGTTGGAAATGGGATGTTACACGAGCCGGCTCATCGAGCATTCGAGCTGACACAACTCAACTTGCACCTCTTTATTTATTCATTCAAATACTCGTATATCACTCTAGGGACTCGGAAATTGTTTCGGATGGGCTCGTTTTGACCGACTTGCTAACATGCATCCACCGAAACAATTCGAAGTCAATTCCGAGTTTGTTTGCTCAAATTATTCTCTCTGGAGCATTCACGGCCTAATTTGACTTAGACGTCAAAATTGCCCAAATGGCGTCGGAATCGCGAACGGTCGACTTTGTTGGACTCATAATATTACTATGAGTCTAACGAAACTTACTGTGGTCAAATCTGAGATCATTTGCTCGATTTCCCCCGTCTTTGTATAATTGCGTTATTTAAATTTGTGTTCGCGTAATTATTTTGCCGATTCTCATCGAAATCGAGCGTGAACAGTTTTGTTGAACTCGTATAGGCTTCACGAGTCTAACAAAAGCAACTGAGATAAATTCCCAAGCCATTTGCCCGATATCACCCTTTTTGAATAATTCTATTACTTGAATTCGTGTCAGCATTGTAGTTTCGCTGATACTCATCAGAATGGAGTGCAAACAATTTCGCTGAACTTCTATAGGCTTCACGAGTCAAACAAAACTGATTGAGTTTGATTTTGAGGTCATTTGCTCAAAAGTCATATTTGAGGTATCACGTAGCTCGAGGTGACTGTTTTGGCCAACTTCATATATTTGCATTGAAATGCGACGAAATGAACCTCGTTGAATTGATAATGGTCTTACGAGTGTAACATCACTGATCGGGGTTCATTCTGAACTCATTGTAGCTTGAAATTTGGAGTAAATCAACTGCAATTGGTTCACCAGATCGACTAAGAAGATCGTGCTGGCCTTGAATAGGCATAAAAGATTGATCAAGTTAGGTCCCCTAGAGGTTCAATCGGTCGGGTCAGAATTTGGAATGTTACAAAAACATTGAATGATGATCTTATGTTTTGATGACGTTTTTAAAATAATCGTCACAAAAGATAAACATATATATTGACGTTTTTTATGAAAATCGTTGGCAAAGCTACAATTTTGCATTGGTGACGTTTTTGGAAAAAATATGTCGCTAAATTGAAAATTAACGGCGACGCTTTAAAAAACGTCACAATAAAAACGTCGTTGTAAAGTTTATATCTTGTAGTGTCACGCCTTGGCTTTGGACTTAAGGGAAAAAGGAAATAAGCGCAAACGAATGGCGTCATCAGTGACGCCATTAATCTTGAAGGTGTCGCATATCTCCAAGAAATTGGACAAGTGGACATTCGGGTTCTCATCCGGCAGTCCATCGAACTGCACGGCGTTTTGGACCATTTGAATGACACTCGACTTTATTTCAAAATTATTATTCGCCACCGCAGGGCGAACAATACTCGACCCAGAATCATCCAGGTTAGGTCGGGCGTAATAAGACATAGTACGCTCGGCCGCCGGGGGAAGGTTAGGCGCGGCCATAAGTACAACAGTAGGTTCTCCGATAGATTCCTCGGGATCTAAAGAAGGATTTCGGCGTTGAGATCGAATACACGCAAGAGAGCGTTCGATCTCAGGGTCAAAGTCGAAATCTTCAGACTCGGAGGGTTGTCCACGGGTCATACACCCAAACAAAAATAAAACAAAATAAACTCTTTTTTTTGTTTTGTTTTTTAAAATAAAGTTTTTAGTGTTTTTTTATAGAAAATAAATAAAAGTAATAGACTCCGGAATTCGAAATAGCAACTCGAAAAGAGACTCCCCGGCAACGGCGCCAAAAACTTGATGGGCCCGCGAACAGACTCTTGCTGTGGTTGGTTCGGTGAGTCGATCGCCGCGGGCTTGCTTAGGTAGGCAAGTGCACCTATCGCAAGTAGTACTCGATATTCGGGGGAATACCGAGGTCGTATTGTTCTCGGGGTCGTGTTGACTATTCTTACTCCTCCGAGAGGACTATTATTTACTGAAAGTAAGGGTGATTTTTTTAGTAAAGTAAAGACGGAAAAAGTAAAGGAGCAAAAAACGATTTAGACAATATTCGATGAAGGGTTAACGCTCGGCATCGAATCAGATTAAGACTAAAATAATTTTTAATAATTATAGGACTTAGTTTTCAAATTAATAAAAGACAACTTGGCCGTGGAGGTTCCACAAATGTGAGCGCACTTATCTCTAGGAATATTTCTCACCTGAACGTTAAGACTATTCGACCGAACGTTAGTCCGACGAAGGATTCCTCTTAACGCCCGCTTTACGCTAAGAACCCCGCTATTGGGTGGGGAACCCAATCCGGTAGAATTACGCTTGTCCTCTCTCGAGGGTATGCACGCAACTCTATGTACCCCGGGGTGATCGATCCATATGCACGGCCTCTCAGCTAGCTAGCATATGGATTACGAAAATAGGGCCCACACATCGATATGTGGTCCTACGCGTCGTAAACCCGGGGTAAACCTTAAGTCCTTAAATTAAAATGAAAATAAAGAGCTTCAATTATTAGAAATCATTTTAAATGTCCCAATGCTCTTCGATGTCGAGGCTAATAGCGATTAGCCATACATCGGTATGGGGACGGCTTTATAATTTAGTGAGGCGCGAGTTCGAAATTAAACGCTAAACGATTATAAGAAAGAGACATAAGAAAAATAACAAACATTTAGAAAACTGAAAAATTAACTAAAACAAGAACTCACGCACACTCCAAATTATAAATTAAACAGAAACTAAGTTACACATAAAAGAAATTTGCATATTTCAAATTTGCGAGTCCCACTCAAACGAGTGGGGGCGGTAAATAAAAGCTGAAAATTGCAAGTCCTACTCAAACGAGTAGGACTGAAATGAAAGCGAGTCCTACTCAAATGAGTAGAGAAAATAAATGCGATTACAAGGCTTTCTCAAATATTTACAGGGAGATAAAGATTCGTCTATTTAACTCAAGTGAGTAGGCGGAAAAATAAAGAAAGAAAATTACAATTCCTACTCAAATGAGTAGGCGGGAAATAAAGTCCGGCCATTTAACTCAAGTGAGTAGGCGGAAAAATAAAGAAAGAAAATAACAAGTCCTACTCAAACGAGTAGGACTGAAAATGAAAACGATGCGTCATTTAACTCTTAACGAGTAGGTGAAAATAAATGCACACAAACACACACACTCCATATAAATTTCAAGAAAGCAATAAAGCTAACACCTACACTCACACACTCTACAAAATTTGAACAAAGCATTAAAAGAAAGCATTAAAATTTAACACCTACACTCGCACACTCTACAAAATTTGAATCAAAACATCAAAACATTTATTCTCATACACTCACACACACAAATTAAAAGCAAAATGAAAGTTACCTAAAAATTAAAACTTTTACTTTTTCATGCTTAGGTTTTGCCAAAAATAAATAAAAAGAAGAAATTACAATTTTAGAAGACAAAAGATTTTCAAAACAAATTAAAACCAAAGTTTTTGGAAAATTAAAATTTCAACATTCTCATTCCTAGGATTTCATAAAAGTGCTAAAAAAGTTGAAATGAAAAGAGAAAGAACAAAAAAGGTTTTCATCCTAAAATAAAGCTAAGTAAAAAAAAATCAAAAATACTTTAGTAACTCTTTTACACATTGATAACATTAAAAGAAAACATGAAGAAAAAGAGAAGGCTAATTCATCATTTCATAAATTTCTAACAAACCTATCATGAGACAAATTAAAAGCATGTAAAGTAAATAAGTTACACTCATACACACACACACTTTTCATAAATGAAGAACAAAGATAAAACCAAGGATAAAAAGGAGAAGGAAAGTGAGCACAAGTGTTCATTCCAAAGCCAAATATGAAGAGAAAATCTAACATTTTTATTGATTAAAGGAAACTATTACAAGCTATTACAAAGACAATGCTAAAGCAAAGACAAAATTGAAAGAAAAAGGGGAAAGAAATCTCCTTACATAGCAAGGAAATCACGGATGCAGCCCACAAAAAGACACTAAAATGGCCCAAAAATCTGAACCCTTGGACCTTACAGAAATGGGCAATTTATAGGCAAAAAATTCTAAGTACATGCCCTAGGTCATGGGCGTGTAGGGGGGGGGGCGTGTCAGTACTATTCAGGAAGGCGGCCATCGATTGGACAGGAAAGTTGACTTCGGGCTGAGTTCACGGCAGTCACGCCCCAGGTCACGGGCGTGACTCTGGGCGTGTCGGGGAGGTAGAACCGGGCGCGGTTGCGCCGAAAGTCTTCGGCAGCATCTTGTCGGGCTAGCTGGAAAGGTCACGCCCCAGGTCACGGGCGTGACTCTGGGCGTGTCAGTTGGTGTCGACACTCGACGAATGTCGAGCGGAAAGTGTCGAGTTGAAATCGTTGAGCTGAGATTGAGTCACGCCCTAGGTCACGGGCGTGACGCTGGGCGTGACGGTTGGTGTCGACACTCGACGAATCGTCGAGCAGAAAGTGTCGAGTGGAGTGGACACGGGCTTGGGTCACGCCCCGTGTCGGGTGACACGGGCGTGTCGCCAGGCGTGTCAAGCTTGTACTTCAGAAATCGTCCGATTTCACGGGAAATACAATGTCACGGCCCTGTCACGGGCGTGACCAAATTGTCACGGGCGTGTACTATCCAATTTTGGCAGATTTTGAACTTTTTCTGCAAAATTAAAGTAAAACAAGTTAGTAGTAAATTTATAAGAATAGGAGCATTTTATTGAACAAAAATAAGTAAAAACGACGAAAATAAATGAAAATGACTAAATTAATGTGCACAAAAATACGTATATTTACAATTCATCAACAAACGACACAAAGTATTCTCTGGCAATACATGCATAATGAAAACATCACCGATCCAGACCAACATGGCTGGATAGGCTTCACAAACCATGCCTACGATCGTACTTCGATTCCGGAACCTATATGCAAAACTATGGGGATAAACCATATCTACCTGAAAGAATACCTCACACTCACCTCCCACTCACGGGAGAGAGTTTCCTATGCAAAAAGGAAGATGACTTCACATGTCCAAGTAGAGAATCGTTACCCTAGAGGTTCGCTTCGGCGCCATGGAAAACTAGCCGGATGAAAAGCACCGCAACGGACTCGCCTCTGCGGATCTGGACTCGGCTCGTGATTCAGAGCTCCGAAGCTCCAACAATGGCTGGAATTCTCCTTCTTCTCCCTTTGCTCTCCCCTCTCTCTAACTCTTAGAAAGAGAAATGGCCAAATGGAATGAGGCCTAAACCCTCATTTCCTGGCTATATACCAACAGGAAGGATTCTGGGCCACCGGATCACTCTTAAATAAAACGAAAGGCCCTGATTTATCCTTAAAATCGACTTCCTGGGTCCGCACATGGCTTGTGACACGCCCACGGGCGTGTGTCTCACATTCGTAAAAGAAATCGTCGATCTCAGAACAGGACATGACTCTGAACACGTATGTGTCACAGGCCGTGTGGCTGATACGGCTTTGTACACGCCTGTGTCAGAGGCCGTGTTCCTCAATCGACACAATAACCGTCGAGCCCGAACAAGACACGGCCCATGGACATGCCCGTGTCACAGACCGTGTGCCTAACATGGCTTTGGACATTCCCGTGTCCCATGTCGTGTTCAACACTCGACAAACTCAGCCAATTCCAGAAAAGGACATGGCTCTGGACACACCCGTGTTATAGGCCGTGTGAAACCATAATGGCTCCAAAGCTCTTAAAAACACTACCCATTTATCCCCAACTATCATAGGGCTACGTTAAGGGTATTATAAACCTATTGACCAATTCGTATACAAGTTTTGGGGCGTTACAGTTCTCCCCCTTTAAAAGAATTTCGTCGCGAAATTACAGAATGGAAAAGTACACAAAGTTAAATGGTACCTGAGTAGAAATGCTCGGGATGCTCCTCAAGCATGGTCTGATCTCGCTCCCACGAAAGCTCCTCACGATTACAATTGTCCCATCAGACCTTGAACATCTTGATAGCTTTGTTCCGTAATTATTTGGCCTCCGTATCCTTGATCTGAATGGGTCTAACTTGCGTTGTTAGCCCACTATCGACTGATACTTGATCCGCAACAACCACCTGCACTGGTTCTTTCACGGCTATGCGTAGGACCGAAATGTGAAATACATCATGTGATCCCCTTAGTTCTACCGAAAGAGCCAACGGATAGGGGGCTTCACCAATTCGCTCCAAGATCTCAAAAAGGCCCAACATACCTCGGACTAAGCTTCTTTAAGCACGTTCTGATGCTTGGCATTATAGTACTTGGCCTGTCTATCTTGAGCAATCAATAGCCGTTCCCGAATCAACCGAATAGTTGACGTAGCATCTTCAACCTCTCTTCACTTATAAAGCTTCGATTCTCCTGTTTCTACCCAAGCCAAATGTGTACGACACCTCCTTCCATATAGAGCCTAAAAATGCGCTATCTGAATACTGACTTGAAAGATGTTATTGCATGCAAACTCAATCATGTAAAGATGGTCCTCCCACCTTTTACCAAAATCCAATGCACACATACAAAGCATGTCTTCCATCATCTTATTCACCCTTTCAGTTTGCCCATCTGTTTGCGGATGAAAAACTGTGCTGAAGTTCAGCTTGGTACCTAACGGATGTGAACCGACCATCACGGTCACTAACGATGCTCCGGGGTACACCATGCCAATGGAATATATTATCCACATAAAGCTTCGCCAACTTCTCCATGGAATCATCCTTCTTATTGGGTATAAATTGTGACACCTTCGTTAAACGATCAACAATCACCCAAATGGTGTTCCCCTTGTGCAATCTCGGCAATCCGTGCACGAAATCCAAAGAGATGTCATCAAACTTCCACTCCGGTATAGGCAAGCACTTTAGAAATCCACCTGTCTTCTAGCATTCGGCTTTCACCAATGCACTAGTCTGACACTTCGCCACGTATAGCGCTATGTCTTTCTTCATACATGGCCACCAGAACAGCCTCTTCATGTCTTTGAACATATTTGTGCTCCCAGTGTGAATTGAGTACTTGGTAAAATGCGCCTCATACATCAATTCTTGTCGTAATTTCCCAACATTAGGGGCGCACAACTGACCATCTTTCCATACCAGGCTGTCGTCAACATAAAACTGGTCATTTGACCCATCCACGGACTCTGCCAAGTGACGTTTCAAGCTTACGTCCAACTCTAAGCCTGTTGAATCCTGTCCACAAGGTCGTATTGAACCTCTGTCCAACTCAAACATGCATTAGCACTAGATCCCTTGTCAACACACTAAATCTCCAAAGCCTCCAAAACTTGAGTGCGAATACCACGGCCGCCAACTCCAAGTCATGGACCTGGTAGTTCCTCTCATACACTTTTAACTGACGTGATCCATAGTCTATCACCGACCCGTGCTGAAGCATAACACAGCCTAACCCACTCCCAGAGGCATCAGTGTAAACTTCAAAGCCTTTTGAACCACAAGGCAAACATAACACAGGTGTCGTGGTCAAACGACACTTTAGTTCTTCGAAAGCTTGTGCGCATTCAGAAGACCAAATGAACTTCTGATCCTTTCCTTATCAGAGTAGTGAGGGGCAATGCTATCCGTGAGAAGTTCTCTATGAAGCGCCTGTAATAGCCGGCGAGCCCCAGAAAACTCCGGACTTCCGCCACCGCAAACAGCATAGGCCACTCCCGTATAACACCTATCTTTGCCGGATCTACCGCAATACCTTCTCCACTAACCACGTGAGCAAGGAACGCTACCGAGGACAACCAAAATTCGCATTTGGAGAACTTGACATACAGTTGGTTCCTCCTCAATGTCTCCAACACCATAATCAGGTGCTTGAAATGATCCTCCTCGCACTGCGACTACACCAGTATATCGTCGATAAAGACTATCACGAACTGGTCCAAGTATTCTCTGAACTTTCTATTCATCAAATCCATAAACACGGATGGCGCATTCGTCAGCCCAAACGGCATGACAGTGAACTCATAATGCCCATAACGTGTGCTAAAAGCCGTCTTGGGAATGGCACTTTCCCTTATCCACAGCTGATAGTATCCGGATTTCAGATGCAACTTTGAGTACACAGTCGACCCCACCAGCTGGTCGAACAGATCATCAATCCTTGGGATTAGATACTTATTCTTTTCTGTTAGCTTATTCAACTCCCAGTAATCAATACATAGTCGTAAGCTTCTGTATTTATTCTTAATAAAGAGAACTGGCGCGCTCCAAGGCGACGAGCTTGGACGCACATAACCCCTACTCTATGAATTCCTGAAGTTATGCATTCAACTCTTCCATTTCCCTCAGTGTTAAGCGGTAAGGAGACCACGATATTGGTTTGGCACCTGACATCAACTCAATGGTGAAATCGATCTCCCTTTGAGGTGGAGCTCCAGGGAGATCTTCAGGGAACACGTCGGCAAACTCCGACAACATCGGAATACAAACCAAATCAGGCTTGTGTTTCTTAGACTCTAACGGGGTGGGGAACAACTCCACAAACTAACGTACTTTTAACTTAGTCTTGCGTTAGGTGTTCAGTTCTAGTGTGACTCCTTTGAGTTGTAAAACAATATAAGCACGCTACTCCGAGAGTTAGTCCATGCCACAGATTACGTCAAACTCCACTAGGCAGAATAGACACTTCCACGTCAAAGGCTTGAATTCCTATTCACACTCTCAAGCAACAAACTCTTTTCACGCACATCGAACACCCGTTCGGTAACAACGCATCCAACTTACCTTTTTCAACTGAAGTAGGTACTGTGTTATGAGGCACGAAGAACTCAGATAGGAAGGAGTGTGAAGCTCCTGTATTAAACAGCTCTCGAGCCATATGACCCGGCTTATCGCAAGTATAACATCTAATTGGGTCTCGTCCAACCGTTGCTCTAGAACCTACCCCCTTTGCCGCCGGAGTACCACTCCAACAAACTCTAGAAATATGACTTATCTTGCCACATGTATAGCAATTAAGTGGAATTCTCCCTGCAACGGCTCCCGACTTGGCTTTCTTTGTCTTTGGGGCATCACCACGATAATCTCGGGCTAAGTGTCCTAACTTGCCACAAGTATAGCAAGTATATGGAGCTCGACTAGTAGATGTTCTAGATCTCTTATTTCCCTTCTTGCGGTGTTCAGACTTTACTGAACCTACAGAGTTTGGTACCAAGAACTCTGACGTCTGGTTGACTTTTGCAAAATCTTCTTCCAAAGATCTAACCGACTCCACCAACGCTCGGAATCCAAGTAGCTTTGGTCCTACCAACAACAGTCATAAATCATCACGCAGACCGTTGTAAAATCTATTAATTGTGGAATGTTCATTCTCCATCTCAAACCATGGGTATCTCCTTATCAAGACAAATACAAGCAAATACTCATCCACAGAGTGCGTTCCCTGAGTCAAAAGCATATTCAACTGCTGCTCTGAAGTTCTACCATATGCCCGTTGTTCAAGTGCGCCAATCGGTACTACATCCATCCCAGGGATAGGGGGTTGCACTTGCCCTCCATGTTGGCCTTTGAACATAGCGAACACCGCTTCAACCACCATCCGAATGGTTTCTGCAGAAGGAGGGGTCGCAGGCACGTCATTAGGTGCACTACTCTCCGTGAAATGTTGTTGTTGTGACTGTCGCGCACCGCTCCTAGTCACCTATAGTCGTACAACACACCATTATGAGACCAAATAAAATTGCAAAAAATAATTATAGGAATACGCAAGTTCCTCAAACATGTGTATTTTCATTCCTAAGTGTACACTCATGGGTTCTTTTCATGTTATAACGATGATGCACATACATGTGCTCACCTCCCCTTAAAAGAATTCGTCCACGAATTCAAATAAGCAAGACCGATGCCTTAGTCTGATACCAATTGTAACACCCCATCCATCGCATGGAATATAACAGAAGGTTCGGTCGGGGCCCCACGCCATATTCCACAGACAGTTAGTGGAATTACACAAGAAAACTAATTTAATAGCATAAGAATACGCATCCTAACTCAGAGAATTCTAGTGAAAGCTTTTAAAACTGTTTTAAGAACCCATACATAACACATGAATGTCCACTACGGCCACAATAGGAATGAAATAACATACACCAATACTTAGGTCTTATGGCCTTACATTAGTTTGACCAACAAAAGTGTCTTACATACTTCGACTTGCAGGCCAACCACACATGAACATAGTAAAGTAAACATTTCTCTTTGGCCTTCATGGGCCAGCACAGCATCAAGGGCTTCAGCCTGCTACTTACCACTAGGCTCACCTATTCTTGCATAAGAACAATCCACTGCACTGTGGCAAACAAGGCAACAGTCAGCTAAAAATGACCAAATTATAATGACCCCTCCCATTAATCGGGGCGGCGGTGCTCCTTCCCTGCATTTCATTAGTGTTATCAAACATGATAGTGAAAGTACAATTTAAGCACACTTCACTACAGGCGTAGGCACACACGGCCACACACCCCGTGCTCTCAGGGCACATTCTCGGTGAACCCGGTCCACCACCGCCCCCAAGACGACAACATTGTGAGCATTTTAGTCTTTCTGGCCGTAGCCTAAGACTCTCCATCTATGACAATGGTAAGTGTCACGTACCTTAAGTCTCTTTAACCGAATCACATAGAGCGGGTACGGTTCCACTGAACCCATTGCTCATACTGCCACATCAATTTAAGCCATAGGCGTGGGTCAAGCTTCCCCGAGTCCCAAATCGATCACATAATTTTACATAACCCAGTTATGTGCAAGTTGGCTCCCAGGCCACCAAGATGGCAGAACCACGCATCTGCCCAGTTTTTCGGGTGCGCCTTGGAGTAAGTCCCCAAGGCTCCCTGTTGCAATCTACCACGTAGAAAACCCGATAAACAAATGGCACGGAGTCTTCTCCGACAATACATGCATGATGAAAACAACACTGATACAGACCAACATGTCAGTATAGGCTTCACACACCATGCCTACGTCCGTACTTCGATTCCGGACTCTATATGCAAAACTACGGGGATAAACCACATCTACCCGAAAAAATACCTCACACTCACCGCCCACTCGCGAGAGAGAGTTTCTTATGCAAAAAGGAAGAGGACTTTACATGTCCAAGTAGATAATCGTTACCCTAGAGGTTCGCTTCGGCGCCATGGAAAACTTGCTAGATGAAAAGCACTGCAACAGACTCGCCTCCGCGTATCTGGACTCGACTCGCGATTTGGAGCTCCGAAGCTCCAACAATGGCTGGAATCCTCCTTCTCCTTTGCTCTCCCTCTCTCTAACTCTTATAAAGAGAAATGGCCAAATGGAATGAGGCCTAAACCCTCATTTCCCTGCTATATACCAACAGGAAGGATTCTTGGTTGTCGGATCACTCTTAAATAAAAAGAAAGGCCCTGATTTACCCTTAAAATCGTGTTCCTGGGTCCGCACATGGCGTGTAACACGCCTGTGTCACAGGTCGTGTCTTACATTCATAAAATAAATCGTCAATCTCAGAACAAGACACAGCTCTGAACACGCCTGTGTCACAGGCTGTGTGCCTGACACGGCTTTGAACACGCCCGTGTTAGAGGTCGTGTTCCTCAATTGACACAATAACCGTCGAGCCCGAATAGGACACGACCCCTAGATACGCCCGTGCCACAGGCTGTATGCCTTACACGGCTTTGGACACGCCCGTGTCCCATGCCGTGTTCAACACTCGACAAAACTCAACCAATTCCAGAAAAGGACACGGCTCTGGACACTCCCGTGTCACAGGACGTGTGAAACCATAATGGCTCCAAAGCTCTTAAAAACACTACCTATTTATCCCCAACTGTCATAGGGATATGTTAAGGGTATTATAAACCTATTGACCTATTCGTATACAAGTTTTGGGGCGTTACAAAAAATATGCTAACTTAACGATATACGACGAATCAGTGAAATACCCAAGTCCACGGGAAATTCGTCGACTATACTCGATGAATTTGGGGTTCACTCAACGCCAAAGCAGTCTCACTTGATGCCTGGACTTTAACTCAGTGAAGTTTACTTCACTCAACGCCTTCACTCGACGCTCTCGATGCCAAACGAACTATACTCGACGAATTCGTTGAGTTAACACGATGCTTTTGACTTAGACTCAAAGACCACTCGACCCTCTAAACTCCAAGTCGAATTCACTCAATGCCAAGACTGATACTCGACAAATTTGACGCCTAATACTCAACGAATGCAGAATCACTCAATTCCAAGTCTGATACTCAACGAATTCGTCGAGAATACTCGACGAATTGGACTTAACTCAACGCCAAAGCATTACCCGATGAATTTCAATAGATACTCGACGAATACGACTCGACGAATCTAACTACTCTCAGTATCTAGACTATTCAACGGAATTGACTTAGACCAAAACCCATACTTGACGAATTTTACTCAGGCTGACCCCACCCTATTTGACGAATTTAAACAAAATTGACTGTCATATTCGACGAACTCCAACTTAGACTAACAGTCTTATACTTAATGTATTATCCTAACCAAATTAATTCCTTATTCGACAGATTATACTCGGGCTATCTCCTACATAAACGACGAAGTCAAACTTGGTCGTAAATCTACACTACCCAGCTGATCGGACTTGGCCGAACCCTACCCTACGCCTAAATGCTGAGGAGGGAAGAATAGTTACAGGAAATACACAAAGAAAGTCATAGCAAGGGGAAGAAATCCTCACTTGCCTTGAATCACCCGAAAACCGGCCACGCAAGCGCTCCTCCTCAAGGATCTGGACACAAAAACATCTAGGCAATGATTCTTGAAACATTTCGGGAGAAAAAAAAGGTCAAAACAAATTCCCTAATGCCCAAAAATTCAATAAATGGGAAAAACTCAACGCACACACGTAGATCTCGGTGAGGGCAGTCCAAATCTACTCTCCGATGATGATTTCAAGCACCAAAGCTCCTGCAATTGGCAGCCGAAAGCCTAGAAATGTCTGTCGTCCTTCTCTTTCGGAAAATAGCGTGACGGCTTGGGAGGAAGATGATGAATTGGGTTTATGTCACATCGAAGGACTATATATATATATAATATTATATTATTACAAGAATAACGTCTAAATTACCGACAACTCCAAACAACTCAAATTTCTACGAAATTCGCACCGAAACTAAATATCGATGCTACGAATCCAACGGTGAAGTCGAAATCAAAATTCGACAAACCAAACTCGGGTAAAAACTCCTTGATGCCCAAAACTCCAAAACATCTCAAAAGGCTCCACCGAGTTCCAAAACAAACCCAGCAAGGGAAAACTCCAAAAACACGCTAGAAATTAGCCAAACTAATATTCTAAGTCAAAAGCTCAGATACCAAATTAGCAAAAACCACACTCCAGCAACAGTACCTATCAACTACACATCTACATAACGCCCTGACATCAAAAATACGCCACTAAAGGAATTAAGATAAACATCGAAAAAATCAGGGGCATTACACAACTCCACCAAAAGATCACAAGAAGCTTCTTCTTGTCTACCATCCACCCTGATATCCTATAATTCCACAAAGGAACTACCCTGGTATGACATTAACTCGTCAAATACCACATCCATCGAGATGACAAACTTCTTTATCTCAGGATCCATGCACTTCTAGCCTTTCTTCCGCTCATCGTAGCCAATGAAGATAAATTTCCTTGCCTTTGCATCCAGCTTCATTGCCTTTGCATCCAACTTCATCCTGAGCGGGTCCAGAACATGCATGTAGTAGGTGGATACAAACACTCGAAGTTGTCCCACGTTAGGATTCTCCTTGAACATGAGCTCATGTGAAGACTTCATGTTGTTGGGGCTCAACGACATCGATTGATAACATAGGCTCCGCAAGCCATTCCCTCTGCCCAAAAAGCCAAGGGAATTCCTTTGGAGTGAAGCCAACACTTGCAGGTCTCTGCCAGATGGCAGATCTTCCTCCCTGCAATACCATATTGTTGTGGAGTATGCGCATAAGAAAGCTCCCTATGGATTATATGCTTCCTGTAGAAGTTGAGGAACTCATTTGAAGTGAATTCCCCACTATTATCTATTCTCAACTTCTTAATCCACAGATTCAGTCAGCCTTCCATGAGCTCCTTGAACTCCACAAACTTCTTGAATATCTCTAACATCTCCTTCACAAAATATACTCACGTATATCTAGTGAAATCATCAACCAAGACAAGGATATATTGGCTACCTTTAAGATTGGGGGTGATGGTCGGTCCCATCAGGTCATCGTGGATTCCAATAGTGCCTTGCACCTGGACAGTGACTTGTCAAATAGAAGGCGATGAGCTTTTCTATACTGACACCCAACGCAAACATGACCGTCACAGAAAAATGAAAGACTAGGCGTGTCTTTCACCAGACCTCTTGTCGTCATAGTCTTCTTGTCCATCCAAACATGACCCAACCTTTCATACCAGATGACCACGCTATTGTTAGCCCTCATCTTTTCAATATAGGTACTTTTTGACAACACAAACAAGTCCTTCACTCTCCTCTCAACATGAGTGACGCCAGCTTTCACCGCTAACACATTCTAGAGAAACTTCACTTCAGTCAGGCTGAAAAGAATGTGATAGCCAGCGTCAACAACATTGGTCACCGAGAACAGGTTCTTCTTCATTCCCAACACTTGATAAACACTCCAAAAGCGAGTGGCCCCTTATTACTGTCTAAAGAAAATGTTCCCTTCTTTTCCCTACATGTACAATATCATCAGCAGTAATAATATCATCATTACTTGTGTACGCCTGCAAAGAAGTGAACTTTGACTCGTCTCCGATGAGCTGATTACCACACCCCGAGTCCACAATCTAGTCATATTGATTGTTGATGGAGGCCATGGCACGAACCGACGTTGCCATCATATCTGTCATAATGTAGTTCCCTTAGCTCCTTCTTTATCCGCAGGCGTGCCCCGGTTAAATATTGACTTTGCAGTCTTTTCAGATATGACCAAGATTGTTGCACCTGTAGCACCTTGGTCCTCCCATCTTCCCTTCATACTGTTTAGGAGCCTTGCTCCTTTCCTGCTGCGATGAAATTGAAGGATCATCATCAACAAGTGTCTTCTTCTTCCTTCCCATATCTTCTTTTGCTAGAGTAGAGAACCTCACTAATGTTGGATCTTGAGTCCCTTAGAGGGGGGTGAAAAGGCAAACAATAATTTTTCTTAACTTTTACTTAGCTAGATATAAATAAAAATAAAGCAAAATTTTTCACAATCAAATACATAGAACAATCACTTAGAAATTTATGAGATAATTGAAACGAACTTTTATTTCATAAGTGATATAAAATATGAACAAGAGATTTCAATAAAGCTTGAAACCAAAGGCTGTAATGAAAAAGTCTTCTTTTTAGAATTCACTGATCCTTCTCCCAAGGACCGGCCGGCTAAAGCTTATCTCTCCCTTGATTCAGCAACTAGCCTCCCCAAGATCTGATTTCCCATAAACCACATACGGGCCTAGTCGCCACTCACATGGCGGCGAATTATCTACTATTTACAAACTGAATAGAAAGAAAAAAAAATCTGAAATGAAAACTCCCTCTGGTCTTGAGATCTGAAGAAGACAACAAATCTTTGCAAAGGCCGCTAGAGTTGAAAAGCACGAACAATCCCTTCTTCGCTCTTGATCTTGCTTGAATACTTAGGAGTTTTTCTGGTTCCTCAGAGTTATCGTGTTGGGGATGCGCGGGATGAAGGCTTCTGGATGTGTGTAACATCGATTTCCCAAAATCTAGCCTATATATAGTTTTTGCACTATCGCGCCGCGATAGCTTGGTATCGCCTGCGATATCTCTGTTTGTTGTCACATGAAAAATGTGAAATAATTAAAAAACACATGAAAAAGTGAATTGTAAACACATAACAGTGAATAGAAATAGACAACTTTGTACTTATTTAGGAATTCTTTACACTTAAGTGGAAAAATGGCCATAAATGTGTGCACAAAGTACTTTACAATTTTTTTCAAGGTGCTCAACCTCACAATGCCTATTAAGACTTATCAGGAGGGTGAGTAGTGTTTGGTGGAGTATCCTGAGCATATTATTTGAATAACATTTTTTGTTTTTTTAATCACTCGGGACTTCGAATCCAGTTGTATAGCACAACATATATAATAATTTTGTAAAGTCGTGTCATGTAAAAAAGGTGTAAGAATCAATGATAAACAAGTTGTGTTATGTGGAACAAAAACACATTCATGTAGATTGAAAATTTGTGAACACTTGTATTGTACCAAAAAGTGCAAGTGTGAAGTCATTATCATGTATAAAATATTGCTCATCATTAAAGGCATGCAAAAACAATTTGAAACATTTACTATGCATACATTCATTATAAAATAGAAGATATTGTAAGTATGAAATTACGTACATAATGTTATATGAAACTTAAAAATGAAAACACATTGGACAATTTCTGGAATGTACAAACCAACAAAAACATGACTAAAGAATTTGTAGCATACAAGAAAAAAGTGTTAATTAAAAAATGGGATTTTTGAAGCAAAAACACACTACCGCGAGCGACAGCGATATCGCGCCGCGATATCAAATTTAATATATAAGTCAGACCTGAGTTCGGATTTCACTTCTCCTCATTATTTCCTGAAACACTGTCGCGAGAAACAGACCTGACGCCGACGGAACTCTAAATCCAAGGTTAGTTCGTGATTTTCTCTTGAAATTTTTTAGGGATTGTGTTTTTGAAGTTGATTTTAAGAATCATTTGTGATTAAAAAGAGAGTTTTGGAAAAATTTTGGATTTGATGATTTGTGCAAGAACTTTGAAAAAACCCCAAGTTTTAGAGAGATTTTCATGGATTTTGTAAATCTATAAAGTAGATAAAGTTTTTGAAAACTCTTAGATGTTTTGAAGTCATAGAAATGATAGATCTGAAAATAGGAGATGGAGTTTCAGGGTTTTTGAGGGTTTTCGGCTATCGCCCGGCGATAGTGAGATTTTGTCGTTTTAACATAATTGTCTTTTTATAATTGCAGAAATGGCTTATAGCTCAAAAGCACGCAAAAATTCCTGCAGAAACCCGCACTCATCGTATCAATCTTATCCAAGAATTGAAAAGGCTGCTATTGGAGTTTCTAAGATCGTGGACTTTGATCTATCACGAGATGCCCACATCTATGATTTACTAGCACAGGCAGGTATAATGTCCCTAATTATTCCAGACATGCTTAGTTCGGTGTTTGTGAGGGAGTTTTATAATCATTTGGAAGATCTGTCTTATACCAGATTAAACGGAGGAGTTCGATCGCAAATTCAAAAAGGAGTAGTAGGGATAACGCATGATGAGTTGCGAAACAAATTTGGACTAATAGAGTGTGGTAATGTGCTTGAAATAGTAGAAAACTATCAAAAAGATAGGGATTGGACACAGTCCAACCTGGTGCTTCATGGAACAGCCATAAAGACACTCATTCAGTCGACAAATACTCTCACTCATGTTGAGTATATGGTCAGGATATCCTAAGGAATATAGTGTTATTGAAGGGAGGTGATACTAGGAAGATCACTGCACATCTAAGTCTAGTGACTTATATGATTTTGGAGAATGTGTAGTTTTATGTAGCAGATTTAGTGTTGTTTGTGATCCGATACACATATAAGATGAAAGACTCTATGAGGAAGAAGATCAACATGCTTCCATTTGAAAGTGTTATCCAGCGAGTGATATACCAGAAGTATAGATGGATTCACCATAATCTCTATGTGGATGATTGTATTCCTCCTATCTACAATATTGGGTCGACTAGGTTCCCATCGGGATGTGGCGAAACTTCCTCTTCAGCAATACCAACTTGAGGTGAAGCCTCGACATCTACTAGACTGCCACTTCCTCGAGGAGGATCTCTTTGAGAAAAGGTGGATGATTTATATGACTTAGTGGAAGAGCACCACGCTGAGACGATGACGATGCTTACTGGGATGAAAAAATTTATGAACTTCATTGCTCGAGGATTGAAGCTCGAGCCAACCCAGACGGAAGAGAGAGTGGGAGAGTCAAGTGGTGGATCCTCAGCATCATTCAATCTGTCGCATGAGATGACCGAGGGAATGAGGCCAGAGTTCTAGTGAAGGCCAGCCACCTACCTGTGAGGATTGGGATTCCTGATCAGAGAACAACTACAGGTTTAGCATTCTAGGAGCTATCGCCTGACGATGGCAGCTGATGCCTATCGATAGTCAATAATTTATATTTTCGGGTAATTTGTGAATGTTTGTGTGTTTTGACTTTTGGGAGACTTTTATGTGTGTGAAGACAATTTGAGATGTTTAATTATGTTTAACAATTATGTTTAATTATGATGAAGTGTGATATGCTTATTTTAATGTTGTTTAATTTTAGTCTCATAATTAGTTTTTTTATATGGATTTAAATTTTTCATTTTGAAATATCTAAGACACCTAACTCTAGTCTTAGTGTTGAAAACATGAATCAAGAAGTGGTTTAGTGACAATATCGGTAATTTG
The DNA here is from genome assembly GCA_039583875.1 of Platanthera guangdongensis. Taxonomy (NCBI): domain Eukaryota; kingdom Viridiplantae; phylum Streptophyta; class Magnoliopsida; order Asparagales; family Orchidaceae; genus Platanthera; species Platanthera guangdongensis. The sequence continues at coordinate 23,170,111 of CM077153.1, read as the reverse complement.
TGAATTGGTTCCTATAAAGTTGATTTTAATATACTCCTTTTTAATATGGTCTCTAATAAAATGATGTCAGGCGTCTATGTATTTAGGCAGGGAATGATGTACTGGATTGTAAGTTAGATCAATTGCACTTTTATTGTCACACCTTAATTCTATGGTTTGTTGATTTATCCCAAAGTTTTCTATAGTTTGTTTCATTCATAGAGCTTGTGCACAACAACTACCTAGTACAATATATTCATCCTCGGTGGTGGAGAGGGCAACAGAATTTTGTTTCATACTCGGCCACAAAATAAGTGAAGGGCCTAAATAGTGACAAGTACCACTAGTACTCTTATGATCTAAAGAACAACTAGCATAATTTGAATTAGAATAACCATGTAAAATAAAATCATCATTATGAGGATACCATAAACCTAATTTTAAAGTACCAATAAGATATCTAAAGATTCATTCAACTGCTTTTAAATGTGATTCTTTAGGAGTAGCCTGAAATTTAGCACATAAACAAACTGCAAAAACAATATCAAGTCTAGATGCGGTTAAATATAATAGCAAACCAATCATTCTTCTATATAGGTTTTAATCAATAGATATTCCCCTTTCATCTTTTCCCAATTTTAATGAAACACTCATAGGAGTACTAGCTTGCTTAAGATTTTCAAATCTAAATCTTTTAAGAGCATCATGAATATACTTTGATTGACAATTAAATATCATCATTTTTTGAGTAATTTGAAAACCTTGAAAATATATAAGTTCTCCTACCATGCTCATTTCAAATTCGTAAATTTGTAAAACTACAAAATCATTATTGACATGCTTAATGAAGAGTGTACAATCTGCATTACCCATTTTATAATCACTCTTTAATAAATATAAAGTTAATCTTTCATACCATACACAAGGCTCATGTTTCAAACCATAAAACATTTTTCCTAATTTATAAACATGATCAAAAAAAAATTTTATTCACAAAACCAGGGGATTGTTCTACATAAACTTCTTCCTTAATATTCTCGTTTAAAAATACAGTTTTCACATTCATTTGAAATAACTTAAACCTTTTGAAACTAGAAAAAGCAAGAAATACCGTAACTACTTTAAGACGTACTGCGGGTTCAAAAGTTTCATCAAAATTTTCCCCCTTAATTTGAGCATATCCTATGGCTACCAACCTAGCCTTGTTTTTAGTGATCTTAGATTCACTCTCTAATTTTTTTTTAAAAAAAATCCATTGAACTTCTACAACAGGATGGTCGGATGGTTTCTATATAAGTTTCTAAACCTTATTACGTTCAAATTGATTAAGTTCATCAGTCATAGCTAAAAACCAAGATTCATCAGTTAAAGCGGTTGAAATATCTTTGATTCTATATTGGATACAAAAAAGGTTTGAAAATAAATCATGTAAAGAAAAAAATGTATGTACCCTCTTAATGGTTCTCCAATCACCAATTCCCGAGGATGATATTTTGAAAATATAAGTTCACTTGGAGGCACATATTCTTCCACTTCTTCTTCTCATTCTTCTTGATCTTCTTCTTCTCTTTCTTCTCGATCTTCTTTTTCTTGTTCTTCTAGTACTTCTTCATCATCCTTCTCCGATGGAGGAAGGGGTTCTTCATCATTTCTTGTAGGATTAGTCTCTATATCAGGAACAAATTCATCAAATTTAACATGAATTGATTCTTCAACTATTTTTGTCGGTTTATTAAAAACTCTATATGTTTTACTAATTGAAAAGTGGCCAATAAAAATTCCTTCATCATATTTTTCATCAAATTTACCTAAAGTATCATTTGTATTTAAAATAAAACATTTACATCCAAAATCTCTAAAATAAGAAACATTAGTCTTCTTTTGATAATATAGCTCATATGGAGTTAGTTTCAAAAATGAACATACCATGACACGATTTATAATATAACAATCAGTATTAACAGCTTCAGCCCCAAAAGATCTAGGTAACTTATATTCAGATAACATAGTATGTACTAGTTCTTAAAGAGTTCTATTTTTCCTCTCCACTACTCTATTTTGATGTGGTGTGCGAGTAGTGGAAAATTCATGCTTAATTCCTAACTCAGTACAAAATGAGATAAACCTATATTCTCAAATTCACCTTCATGATCCGAGTGTTTATCATCTAGTTGACTTATTAAAATTAAGTTATGTTTCAGACCATCTACAAGCAAAACATTTGAAATAGTAAAGAAATCATTACTCACTACACCGATGCACATGATCCTTCCTTTACCATTGTTGCAGAATAGAGACTGGGCGGTCTGGCGGTCTGACTCTGGAGGATTGCAGTCTGAGTGGTCTGTTGGTTTCCCTCCAGCGGTTCTGTAGCAGGACTGTTGTTGTTGTTGCCCTGGCGGTCTGCCAATCTGTGCCTGGCGACTTGGAGACCGGGCGACCTGGCGTTCTCTAATGGCGGCTTGTTCTCTCCCTCTGGTGGTTGCCGGACGGTTTGCTCATTCATCAAACCACACGGCTTGGTCGGCTTGTATTTAGGTTAAACCGCTTGTACATGTAATTTTTTAGTCGCACATTGTTTATTTGTAATCTCTCTCATCTCCTCCATTCTATAAAAGGGAGGCTATACCATGTAATGCACACCTTTTTGGATTATAAAGATTTCAGTTATTCCAATTTCAGGATTCTCTTTTTCTGTTCGTATATAGTATCGGAGGACGCGATCTTGTCCGCCTGATTCGGTGCCTTCTTCTGTTCGCGCGGCTTTATCTCCTTCTTGTCGTCTGTTCGCTGGGTCTTTCCTCCATTCCCTCCTTTGTCACTGCCCTTTGTTTGCACGGTCTTCTTCTCGCTCTCTCTCTGCGGCCCAATTATGCTGCTTCTCGGTCTCCTGTTCGCGCGGCCTGCTATCTTCCCGCGCGCCTTCTTTCCCTGTGTTCGCCGTGGGTTCTTCTCTTGTCCGCTGCGGTTTCTTGTCCTATCTACTGTCACACCTTTCCCTGTGTCTGCCGCGGGTTCTTCTCTTGTCTGCCGCGGGTTCTTTCCATGTGTCCGTTGCGGCCTTCTCTCTACCCGCGCGGCCTTTTCTCTGCCTTGTCTTTCTACCTCGACTTCTTTCGACCTGCGCGGCCTTTCTCTCTTCTCTCTACCAGCGCGACTTCTCTTCCATGGCTCTTTCCGGCTCTTCTATCACCACCGCTACTCCTGTGGCAACTCCGCCTCCTCCTCCCATTCCTTCCGGGAATCTTGGCACCGTCTCCAACCTTGTCGATTATAACTACCCAGATTGGAGTGTCTCCTTCACCTTACTTCTTCGCTCATAACGCAAATGCCACCACCTCACTGATGACCCTCCTCCTCCCACTTTCGCTGAGTTTGATTACTGGGATGCTAGCGATGTGCTCGTGCGCACTTGGCTCGCTAAGAGTCTTTCCGATGAATATCTTCCTGTCATCCATCATGATGAGACGGTCAAGAAGACATGTATTCATCTTGCTGCTCTGTACTCGAAATGGGCTCAGACGTCCTGCATCTATACTTTGTATGTGGACCTCTTTGCCCGTCCTTCCATGTCTCCTGCTACTGCTTATCAATAGGTCCAGGCTCTTCGGGCTGAGATTCTTCAATATCGCCCCTTCTCTGTGGATTTAGCCGAACAACACAAGCACTTCCAAGAACTTCTTATTTTGTGCTACCTCCTACGGCTCCCTGAGTCCTATGACATGATCCTCCAACAAATCTTGGGCGAAGCAGACTCTCCCAACTTGGATACAACTGCTGCACGCATTGCTGCAGTTACATTTCTCCTTCAGCGTCCGCTTCTGTCCTCTCCTCCTCCAAACCAATATGCTCACCAGACTCAACGGAGTGGCTCTGGTAGTCGTAACCACCATTCTGGTGGTCGTAGTTCTTCGCACTTCCTCTGCTCTCACTGTGGCCACACCGGGCATCTTATGGATCGCTGCTGGATGAAACATCCACATCTTTGCCCTTATGGTGACTCTTCCACCTCCTCTTCCAAGTCGTTCGCTTCGGTGGTGACTTCCTCAGGTAGTGCTCACATGGTTACTCAAGTTAAATGGCTCATCAACTCTAGTGCAACTAATCATATGACGGGCAATCCTCAATGCTTTTCTCTCCTTGAAACACATGATCGGTTGCCCCCGGTCCTTATTGCAGACGGCTCTTCCTCCCCGGTTCATGGGACGGGAGTGGTTCATGTCACTCCATCTCTTCGCCTCGCTGACACTCTCTATGTTCCTAAGTTTCCATGCAATTTATTGTTGGTGCTTCTTTGTGCAAGCAACTTCAATGCTCCATCACATCTACTCCAACTTCTTGTTCTTTTCAGGATCCGAGCTCCCAATGGATGATTGCTACTGGGATTGAGAGCGGCGGCATCTACTTCCTTGACAACATTTTCGCTCTGTCGGCCTTCTCCTCCTCCTCTATAGATCTTCTACAATGGCATCTCTGTCTTGCCCATCCTCCTCCACGACTTCTTCGTCAGCTTCTACCCCACCTCCCTCTGCACAGTTCTCCTCTCAATTGTGGCGTCTGTTAGCTTGGCAAGCATCATCGTTCCTCCTTCCTACCGAAGAAAGATCGCGGTTCTACCCGCTCGTTTGATCTTGTTCACTCTGACATCTAGTGTCCTGCTCCGACCCTCGCCGTTGGTCGTGGTAGTTCTTATTTTGTTACTTTCATTGATGACTTCTCTTAATATACTTGGGTGTACCTCTTACGAGAACGCTCTGAACTTTTTGATGTATGGACATCTTCTTATCATTTAATTAAAAATCAGTTTGATGTTTCCATTAAAATCTTATGCTCTGATAATGCAAAAGAGTATGTTAGTCAAGCTTTTTCCTCTTTCTGTATGCAATATGGGATTGTTCATCAAACAAGTTGCGTTTATACCTCACAAAAACATGGAGTGGCGGAACGCAAAAACCGTCACCTCTTTGATGTTGCTCGTACTATGCTAACGCAAATGCATGTCCCTCGCTCCTATCAGGGCTATGTTGTTCTCATTTCTTGCTATCTCATCAATCGCATTCCCTCCACCATTCTCCACGGTCAACCCCTTTCTCCATTCTCTATCCGGGCAAGGATCCCTTTCCTCTCCCTCTACGTATCTTTGGGTGCACAGCCTTTGTGCACTCTCCCTCCGCCACCTGCGACAAACTCTCCCCTCGCTCCACCAAATGTGTCTTTCTGGGCTACTCTATCACACAGAAAATCTATTGTTGTTTTGACCCCATTCTTCGCAAGCAGTTCGTCTCCGCGGACGTTACCTTCTTCGAGAATGCTCTGTATTTCTCTGCCGACTCCTCTCCTCTTCATGTGGCTTCCAGTTCTCCTCCTCTTCCCTCCATCTCATCCACTCCTACCGAGGTATTTCCTCCTCCACCGTCTCCATCATCTTCTCCTCCCTCTTCACCTCCGCTATCTCCCTTCTCTTCACCGTCGTCGCTTTCTCCTCCCGGGCCAGCTCTCTCTACCACAGATGCTTCAGATACTGAGGAACATGCTGACCTGGACCTCCTCATTGCCCTTCGCAAAGGGGTTCAGGCATGTACCAAGCACACGCTTGCTGCTGTTGTTTCCTATGATCGTCTGACCCCTTCTCGCAGGAAGTTTGCGTCGACTATCTCTTTCACTTCCACCCCCCCCCCTGTTCCTATCAGGAGGCCCTTACTATTCCACATTGGAAGGCTATCATGGATGAAGAGATTGCTACTCTCACTGAACGGGGTACTTGGACCATGGTTCCTCCTCCTTTCGGCACATATGTTATTGGTTGTCGTTGGATATTTGTGGTGAAGTTCCACCCAAATGACAGTGTGGATCGTTACAAGGCTCGGCTTGTTGCCAAAGGCTTTACCCAGACTTATGGAGTTGACTACTTTGACACTTTCTCTCCAATTGCTCGTCTCAGCACTATCAGGGTCCTTCTCTCTGTGGTTGTCAATAGGGATTGGCCCATTTCACAGCTGGATGTCAAGAATGCCTTTCTTTATGGGGATCTTCAGGAAGATATTTATATAGAACAACCTCCAGGGTATGTTGCTCAGGAGGAGACACAGGTTTGCCGGCTCAAAAAGGCTATCTATGGCCTAAAGAAAAGTCCTCGAGCTTAGTTTGACAAGTTTAGCGGGATTGTGGCGGCCGTAGGTTTTACGAGAAGTTCTGCCGATCACTCCTTATTTACTAGTAAAACTTCTCTGGGTCTAGTGGTTCTTGAGGTATATGTGGATGATATTCTTCTCTCTGGAGATAACCAAGCTGGGATACCCTTGACAAAGAAGCATCTTCAACAACACCTAGGTACAAAGGATATGAGCTCTCCAAAATACTTTCTGGGGATAAAAATTTCTCGGAAGCGCAATTCACTTGTCCTCTCCCAACGAAAGTACTCTCTTGACTTGTTAAAAGATGCAGGGCTGACTGGGACTAAACCTGCCTGATGTCCCATGGCGACTGGAGAAGATAAAACATGGATGGATGACTCTCCTCTTCTTTCTGATGTTACGAGGTACAAACGTCTGGTTGGTAAACTTATTTATCTCAAGGTGATTAGACCTGATATTGTCTATGATGTAGGCAAGGTTAGTCAATTCATGCAAGCTCCTAGGGAGTGTCATCTACAGTCTGCCCTGAGGATATTAGAGTATGTTAAATCAGCTCCTGGGAAAGGACTTCTCCTTCAAAAGAATTGATATTTGAGGGTTGAAGCGTACTCTGATTCAAGCTATGTCGATGACAAAGGAGACTGCAAGTCAACATCAGGCTTTTGCACCTTTGTGGGGGGGGAGACCTTGTGAGCTGGAAAAGCAAGAAACAGTCTGTCGTCTCCAAATCCAGTGTAGAAGTAGAATATCAAAGTATGGCATCGACCATGTGTGAGTTGAAGTGGTTACGGGCTCTCATGCTTGACTTAGGAGAGGTCTACAACCATCCTCTACCTATGTTTTGTGACAATAAGGCTGCTATATACATCTCTAAAAATCTGGTCTTCCATGAGAAAACTAAGAACATTGAAGTTGACTGCCATTTTATTCGGGAAGAGATTCTGAAGGAACAAATTTATACTTCGTTCGTCACCTCAGACAAAGAGTTGGCTAATATTTTCACCAAGCCGGTATACTCCTCTTTTCATCACATTTGCGACAAGCTGGGCATGATCGACATATATGGTCCAGCTTGAGGAGGAGTGTTGCAGAATAGAGACCGGGTGGTCTGGCAGTCTGACTCTGGCAGATTGCAGTCCGGGCTGTCTGTCGGTTTCCCTCCAGCGATTTGGTAGCAGGACTGTTATTGTTGGTGCCCTGGCGGTCTGCCGATCTATCCCTGGCGACTTGGAGACCGGGCGACCTGGCGTTCTCTAGTGGCGGCTTGTTCTCTCCCTCTGGTGGTTGCCGGGTGGTTTGCTCATTCGTCAAACCGCGCGGCTTGGTCGGCTTGTATTTAGGTTAAACCCCATGTACATGTAATTTTTTAGTCTCACATTATTTATTTGTATCTCTCACATCTCCTCCATTCTATAAAAGGGAGACTATACCATGCAATACACATCTGTTTTGGATTATAAAGATTTCAGTTATTCCAATTTCCGGATTCTCTTTTTCTGTTCACACAACCATTGTCGCCAAAAGTCACCACTCCTCCTTTCTTCAATTTCAGGCTAAGGAACTTTAATTTGTTGTCCGCCATGTGTTTTGAACATCTCGAGTCCAAGTACCACGCGTCTTCCTTATCCTTATCCTGCCAACACACCTGGAAAAAAGATAAGAGTAAAGATCTGGTTACCCAAGTGGTTTTTCCCATAGAATTGGTGGACGTCTTAAGTATCCAGACTTGTTTGAAAAGACTATGGCCTTTCTTCCTGCAAGAGTCAGTAGTGTGTCCAAACCTATTGCATTTGGCACATGTAATAAAATGTGATGATGCCTTTTCCATAACTGAATTCGGACTCTTACTAGAAGATGGGTTATCAGTAGAGAAATTATTTTTATTTTTAAAAGTTTTTCTGGACTTTGTAATATTGCCAGCGGTAGTAGTTATCGCGTGGTGATAGCTTCCCAAGGCACTGGTTGGCTAAAATCATATTAAGGAATTTTCAGCCAACTCCAAATTTTTTAATAGCCAAATTCAAATCATGGATCCGAGCTTTCAAAGCGGTGTTTTTGTGACTAACATTACACACCAATTTGCAAAAGCCTTTTACCATCTTCTACTTGAGATTGTGAAGATTTCAAAGATCTTTATAAGTCCCTTGTTTTCTTTCATAAGAGAATCAATATTGGATTGAGACATAGCAAGAGCTTCTTCTAATTCTTTTATCTTTGTTATAGAGTGATCACACTCTTGACATGTAACCTTCTCCTTCTCAAGTACTTTCAATTCAATAGATAATTTTTTATTTTCTTTTAACATAATTTTGTTCTCAGATTTTAATAAATCAATATCTTTTAAACTCTTAATCAAAATATTTGCAAGCTTGTAAAAATTAAGAATACAATTCATCATAAGTTGGAGGAGTTACCTCAGTGTCGCTCTAAAAACTACATTCATCTTCGGATGATGAAACACTCTTTCCCATCAAACACATGTTGGCTTCCTTGTTATCTTCAGAACTTGATCCACTCGAACCTTCAGATGAAGTATCATCCCAAGTCTCCATCTTCAAGACATTCTTCTTGTTCTTTTTCTTGTGCCTCTTCTCTTTTTGTTCTTTCTAATACTTTGGGCACTTTCTTCGAATATGTACAATCATTCTACAGTAATAGCACTCGGGTGGTCGACGCTATTCATCATCCTCAAGATCAAATTTTCTTTTTTCCTTCTTAAACCCAGATCCTTCTTATTAAAATACTTTTTGAGCGAATTTCTCCTCTTCGGGTTTCTCATAAATCTCTTGAATTTTTTTACAAACAGGCTTTCCTCATCCTTTTCATCATATTTATCAGTTTCACTCTATACTTCCTTCTTGTACTTCAATGCCAATGCCTTCTTTTTCGGCTCCAAGTTGTACTCTTATTGTTGAATTTTCAGTTCTACTTCATGAGTTTTTTATATTTCTGATGAGGCTCTCATTTTAAAGAGTCTTAAGATCTTGTAATTCTGAGATGGAGGTCACCTTCGGATTAAACTTCATGGGAAGTGATCTTAGAATCTTTCTCACCAAATCACCATTGAAGAAATTATTGTCAAGGATTTTGGAATCATTGACGATCTTACTAAATCTTGTGTATATAGAATCAATATTTTCATCAACTTTCATCGTGAACTTTTCAAATTTTGACTCCAATTGAAACAGCTTTGAGTCTTTCACCTACGATGTACCTTCATGAGTAACTTCAAGTAAATTTCAAATATCATATGCAGTTTCACACGTGCACATCCTATTAAATTCAGTTCTATCTAATGCACAAAATAAAGTGTTCATTGTCTTAGCGTTATTTTTGCATCTAAGTTTATCAGTATCGTCCCATTTAACCTTTGGTTTTTCCATAGACACACTTCCAACTACCGTTGTAGGTGGAGTGTAGCATTTTTCTACCATACTTCATACGTCAATATCTAACGCTATTAGAAAACATCACATTCGAGTTTTCCAATAATTGTAATCCATACTAGATAATAAGAGAGGTCTATTAATCCCTTGTCCCTCAGAAAATGCATGATCATTATGCGTCATTACTCCTGATGGTAAAATGATTTTGGAGTAACCTACCTTTAATACCAAGTGTTGCATCGTGAGGCGCCCTTAAAGGGGGGTGAATATGGGAAAATGATAATTTTTCTTAACTCTTACTTAGCCAGATATAAACAAAAATCAACCAAACTTTTTCACAATCAAATACATAGAACAAACACTTAGAAATTTATGAGAAGATTGAAATGAACTTTTATTTCATAAGTGATATAAAACATGAATAAGAGATTTCAATAAATCTTGAAATCAAATATTGTGATGAAAAAATCTTCTTTTTATAATTCACTGGTCCTTGTCCCAAGGACCGGCCAGCTAAAGCCTATCACTCCCTAGATTCAACAACTAGCCTCCTCTAGTTCTCTCCATGACCTAGTCGCTGCACATAAGGCGACGATTTCCTCCTAAACCAAACACGGGCCTAGTCGCCACTCACATTTCGGCGAATTCTCTACCATTTACAAAATTAATAGAAAGAAAAGAAATCTGAAATGAAAACTCACTCTGGTCTTGAGCGCTAAAGAAGACAATAAATCCTTGCAAAGGTCGTCAGAGTTGAAAAGCACGAACAATCCCTTCTTCATTCTTGATCTTGCTTGAGAACTTATGAGTTTTTCTGGATCTATGGAGTTTTCAGGCTGGGGATGCACGGGATGAAGGCTCTTGGGGCTGTGCAACAGTGATTTCCTGAAATCTAGCCTATATATAGTTTTTGCACAATCATGCCATGATAGCTAGGTATCGCCTACGATATCTCTGTTTGCTTCCACGTGTCCCACTCTACAATAACTGCATCGGGAAGATGGAGAACATGTACATACATGGGACTTTCGCGCCACAATAGCATGATATCTCTTGATGATATCATCGAGTTATGCGCCTTGTGCTAACCGTTGAGAATCATGGCATATGTCTTGGCTGGCGTCAGTACGCTATCGTCATGCGATAGAGGATATCACCTACGATATCGATGCTCTATAAATTGTTTTGTATGTCGCTCATCCTAAATCATCAGAATGTTGTACCTATTATATTTGCACACCACAAACACACTATGATAAAATACATTTGGGATTTGTTATTTTAAACGAAGGAGTGCAAAACGTATACTCCAATAAAAATTTTCCCCTGAGATAAAAACTTCATCCATCTGTCTTGTCAAGCTCTCCTGCGAACTCAACAGATTTTCCAGCTCAAGCAAAGATGATTGATTCGCACAACCTTACACAAAAGTAACAAAAACCACATATTCCTTCCACAAGTCGCGGATAATGTGCCTCTTTAGCTTCGCCTCTGAAATGGACTCATCTGTGTCCAATGCTGAAATCTCAACACACAGGTTCTTCATTTTAAGAAAAAATATGAAATGGACAAATCTTCCTGAGTTGCTCGCGTCAACTCATTCTTTAAGAACTGTAGCTGAATTACGTTCTTCTTGTTGAACAGCTCATCCAAGGTCGTCCAAATCTCTGCAGCTGACCTACATATAATGATGTGGTCAAATAACTTAGGTGATATCGCCTGCTTTAGAATGAACTCAGCTTTTGTGTTTGTACTCCTCCAAGCCCTCACCTCTTAAGCATTTCTAGCATTAACAATCACCTCTTGCCTTTCCTATCCACTAAAGACCTCTCAGAGGTCCTCGCTGTTGAAAACGAAAATCGGCTTTTGTGGAGTTCGGGTCCAAAAAGGGATGACCGCACACTTACTTCTCCTAGGGATCAAGCCGACTCGATCGAAAACTTAGGATTTTAGACTGACCTGCGGCTACAACATGGAGGTCCCACCGCACACCCAAAAGATCTTAGAGCGCTTCCCCTTCTTAGCTAGTGCTGAGCTAAGGGTACCTCAAAAAGCGTTACAAGACCAGAAAATGAGAAAGCTTACCCTCTGACGTAGCCTCGATGGTCTATTTATAGAATTCCAAACCCGGTCTGCAAACAACGCAACTCCGTTGTTCTAACAGGCTATACGCAGCCCAAATCGGTCTGCCAACAACGCAATTTTGCTATTCTGAAAGGCTACTGACAGGCCAATAGGGGCAAAATAGAAAAAGGCACTACCGAGCGGGTGGTCTATGAAAAGACCACTCGCCTAGGGCGATAAGTGCTCCATGCGGTTGGCACTCGCTCCCCCCTATCGAGGTCCAGGGCGAGTGTGGACTCGACCATCCCACTCGCCCATCGCCTACCCAGGTCTAGGGGCGAGTGCGAACCCAGATACTCCACTCGCCCCGTATTTTGTTCCACCAGCCCGGGCGAGTCGGGGAAACTCCATAACACTCGCCCGTCCGACTCGCTTGAGGCCTAGACCGGACATTACTTGTGTTGAAGTATGGAGGCTGGGCGGTATGTTGTTATTCGGAGATCGGGCGGTCTGGCAGTTTATTTAGCAGGCCTGTCTGCCGGGCTGTTGTTGTTTGGTGTTCCACCGGTCTGGTGGCCTGTCTCAGACGGCTTGAAGACCGGGCGGTCTAGCGGTCTCCTGTGGCGGCTTGTTCTCTGTGGCACTTATTCTCTCCTTCTGTTGTTTTCAGGCGGTTAGCCGGCTTGTCTAACCGCACAACCTGTCTGGTTTGTCATTTTGTGAAGCCGCATATACTTGTAAATTTTTAGTCCCACATTGCTTAATTATAATCTCTCTCATCTCCTCCATTCTATAAAAGGGAGGCTATACCGTTGTAATTGATACCTTTTTTGGATAATAAAGTTTACATTACTCCTTTTTTCCGGTCTATTATTTTCTGTTCGCACATGGTATCAGAGCCCTCGATCTTTTCCTTCTAATTTTTTGAGGCCTCTTTGTCCGTGCGACCTATCCGCGCAGCTTCTTCCCCTTCTCGCGACCTGTTCTCGCGCTCTTCTCTTCCCTTGTCACGCCCTGTTAGCGCAGTTTCTTCCTCCCTTGTGCGGGCATCCTTTCTGCCCTTTCTTTCTAACCGCTACTGCTCTCTCATCGCTGCCACCTGTTCCCATGTCGTTGCGACCTCTTCTCCTTAGCGCCGCTTCCTTCTAGCCGCCCCTGCTTGTTAGTCGCCGTGATGTCCTCTTTAGCTGTGCGACCTCTTCTCTTTGCAGTTGCTCTGCCTCTTCTCCACTCGCGCTCTCCCTTTCTTCGCGCGGCTAGTCTCTTTTCATGCGGTTTCTTTTCTGTTCACATGACCTGTTTGACCTTCTAGTGAACTCCTCCCAGTTCGCTCGGTCTTCTCTCTCTCCTGTTCGCGCGATTTAAGCTCTAGTCGTGCGACTTCTTTCACTCTGCTTTGCTCTCTTCTTGTTGCGGCCCTCCTAGCCGCACGCCCTGCCTACTGGTCACCCGGCTTGGTCTTTTTGCCCTTATCGCCACACCTTCTTTCTCTTCGCTTCCTGTGGTTCTCACGCGGTCTCCTTGTTGCCCGCGCGGTCTTTCTTCTATGGCCTCCACACAATCCGCCTTGGTGGTCATATCTTCTGGTAGTGCCCATGTTGTTACTCACTGCAGATGGTTGATCGACTCTGGTGCTACAAATCATATGACAGGCAATCCTCAATATTTTTCTCTTCTAGAAACACATGATCGGTTGCCCCCAGTCTTTGTTGTAGATGGCTCTTCCTCTCCGGTCAATGGGACAGGAGTGGTTCAAGTCACTCCGTCTCTTCGCCTGGCGGATACCCTCTATGTGCCCAAGTTCCCTTGAAATTTATTATCAGTTACTTCTCTATGCAAGCAATTACGGTGTTCTGTCACATTCACTCCTACTTCTTGTTCTTTTCAGGATCCGGGCTTCCAACGGACAATTGCTACTGGGACTGAGAGCGGCGGTCTCTACTTCCTCGATAACATTTCTGCTCTATCTGCCTTCTCCTCCTCCTCTACGGATCTTCGCCAATGGCATCCTCGCCTTGGTCATGCTCCTCCCCGGCTTCTTCGCCAGCTTTTACCCCACCTCCCTCCACATCATCCACCCCTCAACTGTGATGCATGTCAGCTTAGCAAGCATCACCGCTCCTCCTTCCCACCAACACAAAGCCGCAGATCTTCCCGTCTGTTTGATCTCGTTCACTCTGACGTATGGGGGCATGCTCCTACCCTCACCATCGGTCGGGGTAGTTCATATTTTGTCACATTTATTGATGACTTCTCTAGGTGTACGTGGGTATATCTTTTAAAAGATCGCTCCAAACTCTTCTCTGTCTGGACATCATTTTATTATATGATTAAGACTCAGTTTGACACCTCCATTAAACTCCTTCGTTCTGACAATGCTAAGGAATATCTTATCCATGATTTCTCCTCTTTCTGTATGCAACATGGTGTTATTCATCAGACTAGCCACCAAACGTAGGTGGATGAAAGTGCATAAAACGTATCAATGACTCGTCACTTACTTGTGCCTCCACCACCACGGCAGCATGCTCTTGCCTTGCACCAGGCCTTGCCTGTCCAGTAGGTTGTGCCTGTAACACTGCAAGCACTATCTCCGTTACCACCTGTATGGCCTCTGCCGAGGGAGGCGTAGGCGCTTCAACGGGTGCTGCACTCTTATCAGACCGTTGGGGCTCAAACAGCCCAGCACCATCCCTCTCCACCTATAGTCAATGTACAAAACACCATTAATACTTCAAATCATAACGGTACTGCTACATTGACTACACACTCACGCACATCATGTGCATGACATACATTCCTAGAGGACATTCATGAGTTCAATTATGTTCTCTCCTCCCAAACAATCTCAACCTGGCTCTGATACCACTTTGTAACGCCCCCACCTATCACATGGCATATAACGGTGGGTCCGTCCAGGGCCCCACGCCATATATCACAGACAAGCAAAGGAATTACTTTCGCGATCCACCTCTTGGTGGAGGATTCCAAGCACATGCATAAAGAAAGGACTTCGATGTCCAAGAAGGAGATCGTTACCCTTGAAGATCGCTTCGGTGCCATGAAGTAGCCGAATGGAAATCACCGCCTCGGCTCTACCTTCATGAATCCGCTCTCGGATCTTCGATCCGCACTCCGCAGCTCCTTCAGCAGCTGGTAGTATCCTCCCTTCCCTCTTTCCTTAGGCCTTTCTTCCTCTCTCTTGGAATAAGATGAAGAAGAAGAAGAAGAAGAAAAGAAAGGGTTATATCCCCTTTTTCTCGGCCTTCACAACACCTGGACAGAGCCCAACCACTGGATCCAGGAAAAGGGAAACAAACGGCTCAGATTTGGCCAGAAAAGCTTGAATACGGCCTGACACGCCCTGTGACACGCCCGTGTCACAGGCCGTGTCCCCTTAACCGGCAGTCAACCGACTCAGTCCAGCCAATACACGGCCATGTGACACGCCCGTGTCACGTATCGTGTCCACTGACACGCCCTCAGATATGCCCGTGTTTGAGGCCATGTGCATCAGGCTGCACACCCGCAAAAGCACCCGAGACTCACACGGCCCTGGCACACCCCCGTGTTCCAGGCCGTGTGCACCTGGACACACCCGTGTCCCGCAAACACGCCCTATCTCAAAACGTCGAGCTGAGTTCGTCGACCACATTGACACGCCCTGTGACACGCCCGTGTCACGGGCCGTGCCTCACTCGACACTCAACACTCGGCACTCGACACTCGACACTCGACACAACCCAGGCATGACACGCCCTGGTACACGCCCGTGTCTCAGGTCGTGTCACCCATGCCTGAACCCAAATTGGCCCAAATCTACCCAATTGACTTCGGGGTGTTACACTGTGTCTACACCTCACAGCAAATGGGGTGGCGGAACGCAAAAACCGTCACCTCCTTGATGTCGCTCGCACTCTGCTAACACACATGTACGTTCCTCGCTCCTATTGGGGCTATGCTATCCTCCTCTCCTGCTATCTCATCAATCGCATTCCCTCCACATTTCTCAACGGTGCCACTCCATTCTCCATTCTTTATCCGAACCAAAATCTGTTTCCTCTTACTCTGCGCATCTTTGGGTGCACCACCTTTGTGCACTCTCCCACTGCAAATCGTGATAAACTCTCACCGGGCCACTAAATGTGTCTTTCTGGGGTACTCTACCACTCAGAAAGGTTATTGTTGCGTTGATCCTGTTACCCGCAAGCAGTTCGTCTCTGCAGATGTCACCTTCTTTTAAAATGCCTCTTACTTCTCTCACGTGTCCTCTCCTCCTAATGATCATACTCCTCATATCAACCCATCCATTCCCTCTACACATATTGACGTTCCGCCATCTCCACCATCTCCACCATCTCCTCCTCCATGTCCACCTCCCACGCTCTCTCCCCCCTCTCCGCTGCCATCTCTCTCTACTCGCGGGCCAGCTTTCTCCACCACGGATGCTCCGGATACTGAGGAACCAGCTGACCTGGATCTTCCCATTGCTCTTCGTAAAGGGATTCGGGCATGTGCCTAACACCCGCTTGCTGCTGTTGTTTCCTATGATCGTCTGACCCCTTCTTGCAGAGCTTTTGCACTGGCTATCTCGGCCGCTGCCACCCCCCGTTCCTACCAGGAGGCCCTTACTATTCCTCATTGGAAGGCTGTCATGGATGAGGAAATTTCTACTCTCACTGAACGGGGTACATGGACCCTATGTCCTCCTCCCTTCGGCACAGATGTCGTTGGTTACCGCTGGGTCTTTGTTGTCAAATTCCATCCCGATGGCAGCGTAGATCGCTATAAGGCCCGACTGGTGGCCAAAGGCTTCACTCAGACCTATGGTGTTGATTACTTCGATACCTTCTCTCCCGTTGCTCGTCTTAACACCATTCGGGTCCTTCTCTCTATCGCTGTCAACAGGGATTGGCCCATTTCACAACTGGATGTTAAGAATGATTTTCTCTACGGTGATCTACAGGAAGATGTTTACATGGAGCAACCTCCTGGGTATATTTCTCTGGGGGAGACACAGGTATGTCGGCTAAAGAAGGCTATCTATGGCCTCAAGCAGAGCCCTCGTGCCAGGTTTGACAAGTTTAGTGGCATTGTTGCGGTCATTGGTTTTGCAAGAAGTTTACCTGATCACTCCTTATTCGTTTAGAAAACCGCCTCTGTTCTGGTAGTTCTTGCGATTTATGTTGATGACATTCTTCTTACTGGCGATGACCAGTATGGGGTAACTCTGACAAAGAAACACCTCCGTCAATACCTGGTCACAAAGGATATGGGCTCCCCGAAATACTTTCTGGGGATTGAAATCTCTAGGAAGCCCCACTCCATGATCCTTTCCCAACGGAAGTATGCTCTTGATCTTCTAAAGGAGGCAGGAATGACTGGTGCTAAACCTACCCGTTGTCCCATGGCTGCTGGAGAAGACAAAACTTGGACAGATGACTCTCCTCTTCTATCCGATTTTACGAGGCACCGGCGTCTGGTTGGCAAACTAATTTATCTCACGGTAACCAGACCCGACATCTCTTATACTGTTGGCAAGGTGAGCCAGTTCATGCAAGCTCCCAGGGAGTGTCATCTACAATCTGCCCTGAGGATATTAGAGTATATTAAAGCAGCACCTGGGAAAGGACTCCTTTTTCAGAAAAATGATCACTTAAGGGTTGAAGCGTACTCAGATTAGAGCTATGCAGATGATAAAGGTGACCGCAAGTCAACATCAGGTTTCTGCATATTTGTTGGATGCAATCTTGTGAGTTGGAAGAGCAAGAAACGGTCTGTGGTCTCTAGGTCGAGTGCATAAGCGGAATATCGCAGTATGGCGTCGACCACGTGTGAGTTGAATTGGTTACGGGCTCTCATGCTTGACTTAGGAGAGGTCTGCAACTATCCTCTTCCTATGTTCTGTGACAATAAGGCCGCGATATATATCTCCAAAAATCCGGTTTTCATGAGAGAACAAAACACATAGAAGTCGACTGTCATTTTATTCGGGAAGAGATCTTGAAGAAACAGATTTGTACTCCGTTCGTCACTTCTGACAACGAGTTGGCGGACGTCTTCACCAAGCCGGTGTCAGCTTCCTTTTTCCACATTTGCGACAAGCTGGGCATGATTGATATCTATGCTCCAGCTTGAGGGGGAGTGTTTAAGTAAGGAGGTCGGGTGGTTTGTTGCTATTCGGAGACCGGCCAGTCTGGCGGTTTATCTAGCCAGCCCGTCTGCCGAGCTGTTGCTGTTTGGTGTTCCAGCAGTCTGGCGGCCTGTCTCAGACGGCTTGGAGACCGGGCGGTCTAGCTGTGTCCTGTGGCGGCTTGTTCTCTGTGGCACTTATTATCTCCTCCTGTTGTTGTCGGGTGGTTAGCTGACTTGTCTAACTGCATGACCTGTCCGGTTTGTCATTTTGTGAAGCTGCATATACTTGTAAATTTTTAGTCCCACATTGCTTCATTGTAATCTCTCTCATCTCCTCCATTCTATAAAAGGGAGGCAATACCATTGTAATTTATACCTTTTTCGGATAATAAAGTTTACATTACTCCATTTTTCCGGTCTATTATTTTCTGTTCGCACAACGTGGCTAGGTCTACTCCTGTCGATCCCACTCGCTGGACACTGGGTTGTACACTCACCAAGAAGATAACTCTCCATACACAACTTCCACTTCTTGAAGTTAGTCTGTGTTAGGAGTTTGATATCAAGGCCTCTTGTGTAACTTCATTTCATTGTTATGTACCTGGTTCACTTGAAACTTCCAAAGGTAGTAAGTAAACCTTTGTGGCTGATCACTGCTTAAACCTCTGTCCCTCTAATACTATGTAAAATTTTGTGAAGTGGGGAAGGTCGCAGGAACACTCAATCAAGCAAACCAAATAAACCATAAATAAGTAGAAGAACAAGAGCCACAATTGAATTAATAGTCTTCTTTACAATACGAGACATACATTGTGAGACATGATCTCGCAGTACATCCGATGGAGAACATTAAAAAAAAATAAGTGTGAAACCAACGGACAGAACTCTATAACAGCCCAAGCTGCAGATCCGCCAAGGCTAACAGCCAAGTCCGACGAACAGCCAGACCGCACACTTATCCAGCCTGTCAGCAACTTCTGGTCGTCTGACCACGAGAATGCCTAACCGCTGAAATCACCATGAATATATGAACTAAAACTAAGTTGTCGCCTAGCCGCAACTCCTGGCCTCCTAACCGCCATGGTTGCCTAACCGTGAGTTTGTTTGGTTTTGTTATACGTCACAACAGTTGTGCGCAACGGAATTAGGAACAAGAAAACCCAAAAGAAATATGGATCTAGCGATGAACATTGATCAAGAAGTAACATAGCTATAAATAAACTATACCTTTGAGTGATTGAGTTAATACCCAACCAAGGTGCTCCGAAGAAGTCCAACGAATGCTAACGGTCAGAGTTCCGAGCGTAGAATAGTGTCTATGCCTCTACGAATATCCACACAAGCACGGAGAACCCTTAGACTCTTGTCAAACAAGATCTAAGTTGGAAGAAGGTATACCATCAACGTCTGCACAGCTTACTAGAATCGTTAAAGAAGAGGGGACAATGACGATGACAACGCTTAGGAAACACTTTTCGACGAAGAGTAGAACAGCGAACTGTCGGCGGCGAGAAGCAGCGATCGTGCCCTAGACGAAATAGTTCCATCGGGAAGAAAAGATCGACTCATTCGATTAGGTCAGAAGAAAAATTGCATCACTCACTCGGTTTAGTGTTTACAACATATATATACAGTAGACTGAAGCTTCTGATACCTACAAACCATGCCGAACTGGACTTAAAGGAATTAACTGATGAAACAGAATTCATCGTGTATATACGTCGATATTCGACGAATAAAATCTATCGTCGAAATAACATGGACATACTCGACGAACCGAGGCAGAGCAAACCGTCCAAGTATTAAGGCGATATTTTGACGAATCGACGATACTTGACTAATCGACAACATTTGACGAATAAGTCTAATTTGTCGTACTGTCATTACGATACTCGACGAACCCAAGACAGATTCGTTGAGTCTATCATGACGATATTTGACGAATTCCAACTAATTCGTTGAAACCCTTAAGGTTACTCGACTAATTTCCCTTAGAATGTTTTGACCACTTACATAATGTCCCATATTCACAATATAGGTCCCGAATAAAAAACCATTCCCATCCAGAACGTCATAGGCTTGGTCCTTCACTCACATCACATATGAGCAAGACCAACACAAACCTTTCCAACATCTCCAATGCTCGTATGTGCGACCTCATAGGCTCATATTACGTTAGCAGTGAGACTACATGTTGATCATTTCCAGATCACCATGGTAACAACAAAAGAGTTCCGCGAACAGCTTTATTCGAACTGCAACTCAGTCTGCCAAAGGCGAACTGTGATATTAAGTCGGTAAATTGCAAGGAAAAAGACCGCCTAGTCACATATCAGCGACCTGCTGCTAACCGTCGTCGACTGCTACCAGCTATTCGCACTGCCTTCAGAACCAGTTTCTTGGCCACCAAGTGCTAGCTGCACAATCTGTACACAATAATAATCCTGATCACTTCACTTAGTTGCGCAGTTAGAAAATCTTAAGGTCAAGTTTAACCCGAGCTTCAGTTCTTCCAGTTTCTATTTTTTATAACGAGCTCAACATCCCTATTTATGGCAGGCACTGATACCGTCACCACCCAGGGGATAGAAAACTGTCATTGACATGGCGGCTAGCAGCAGCACCAGTCCGCACAACATGTGGACTTCCCACATCAGACTGCGCAATACGTTAACTCCAACAATCCACAACAGCTATGCGGACACATCCTCAGTCCGCGTGAACTTAAGGAGATAACTAAACAGCTACGTACCTGAACCTTAACCACACCAAACGGCAATTTGTCGGTCTCTGCTGTCTCACCTTCCAGACCACACAGTCCGTGATTAGCTAATGCTAACCGCACGGTAATACCCTAGGGAACCTGCTAAGACGGACCGCGAGAACACCATGACTTAGCTATCAGTCAATCCTATTCGTGCTAACCGTGCGTTGTCTGGGCTATCTGGGCGTCTGTACTATCCTGACTGCCTACTTCAACAATTTCACATCTTCTATTCTGAAAGCTAGAAGAACCTTTGTGGGTGTCGTCTTCTGGTGCACGAAAGCTTAGGCAGAGCACCTTTATACCGACATATCGTAAAACGAGAAGCCTTCGCTCCAATTGATGGATGCTTCTTTTTATATGTCCGCAAGCTTCGGGATATGAATCTCTGACACGGCTAGATCTTCAGAGTTCAAATTTTTAATATTGAAGTGATTTGTTGTCTGAGAGATTTAAGAGATCAACATGATTTCTCGAGAAAATAAACAACACGGGAGAGACCAAAATATGATCTCCCTAGATCAAATTTTGCATATCTTAGGCTATTTGTTGTGACAGTGAGAGTTGGAGCCGTGGGAATGAAAAATTGCTAATGAAGCGAGGAATGGGGAGGGTGACTACGTTCTAAAAAAATATCAAAAAATAATGTTTTTTGGAACGAGGCAGTGGGAATTGGAGAGTTACTAAAAAGATTTCTAGTAGTGATGTTTTTCTTCCAATGGAGTTGGAGCAAAAACGTCAAAACAAACTGACCCATACGGTCTGCTTGGCATTGCGGTGGTGGTTGTGAGCTCGGTGGTTACGAACTGTCATCCGTTTGACACATTGTTTTGCTCTGATGAATTGAACAAAAACGTAACTGTCATAAATGTGTGTTTTCCATAACAACGGTTATGACCGTCGCTATGAAAAAAAAATTAGTTTAAACATAAAATAGATGTAGTTCCTTGGATGCGATTGAGCTTTCACAAATGAAAATTTGTAGTCATCATGTTCAGACAGCCACAACCTTCCCAAACGGACACTTATAGGTCTTATTTGATATCTGAGAGATTTTCAGAGATTAGCGGGATTTCTCAAACAAAAAAAAATAACAACACGGGTTCAAATAGAATGAAAGATTATAGGGTTCGTTTTGCAAAGCAGTGGCGGTCGTAAAGGTATGAATTAAACCGTCATTCGTTAACGGTCATCTAGCAAACTTCATCCATTTAAACATAAAAGTGGATGAAGTTCCTTAGATGTGCATTAACGAATGACAATTTAACCTCATATTCATAACTTCCGCCACTTGCCAAACGGAGCCTATATCTTTGATAGTCCACCCCTAGGTTGTGGACCCGATACCTTAGTTAGCTTAAACAAGCATTTTGTCTGAGTAGCGGGTCCCAAAATTTTCCGCGCTTTTACATAATATCGATAATAAACGTACACTTAGATTATGTTTGGGATAGCTTATGCTGATAAATAATCTCTATTCAAAACGCAAACATTGTTTTTCAGCTGTTTATTTGTGCAGCTTATAGAAAATCATTTATTTTAAAATGGATGATTTGATTTCATAACTATCCGAGTCCATCTTATGACTCTCATAAGCGCTTATCCCTAAGTAAACTCAAAGTTGATTTTTGCAATGATGCAATTTTTTCCATAGCGCGTATTTTTCGCCCGAGGGCGTATTTTTTGCTCGGGCTCAATTTTTTCTCCCGAGCGCGAATTTTCCGCCGCTTGCATGTTTTTTCCGCCGGGCGCGATTTTCCGTCGGAGCGCGATTGTTCCACCAGGGCGCGATTTTTTCGCGCGCGAGAGCGGATATGTCACTCGGGCGCTAATTTCTCCGCCCGGCGCGAATTTTTCGCCCGAACGTGAATTTTTCGCCCGGACGCGAAATTTTTCCCTCGAACGCACAATTTTCGTTGAAACGCGAAATTTTCACTCGAAGGCGAATTTTTCGCCCGTGAGCGAATTTCTCGTGGGCGAGAATTTTCGCCCGGACGCGATTTTTCCGCTCGGGGGCGATTTTTTCGCACGGGAGATGTTTTTTCGTCGTGGCGCGATTTTTTCACCTCACTGTGATTTTTTTCGCCAAACAATGATTTTTTGCCGGGGCACGAATCTTTTGCCCTTGATCGATTTTTGGTCGGAGGTGATTTTTTTCGTCTGAATGTTTTTTTTCGCTTCCGTGCAAAAAATATCGTGTGCGAGCAAAATATCGCTCCGGCGAAAAATTCGGGCCTGGACAGAAAATTCGATCATGGGCAGAAAATTCGCGCCTGGGCGGAAAATTCGCCTCCGGACGGAAAATTCGTGTCCGCACGGAAAATTCGCTTTGGGGCGAAAAAATTTGCGTCCACGCGGAAAATTCGCTCCCGGGCGAAAAATTGCGCTCGGGCGAAAAATTCGGGACCGGGAAAAAAATTCGTTCTCGGCGAAAAAATTGCTTCCGGGAAAAAATCGCACCTGCGAGAAATAACCACGACCTAGGGAAAAATCGAGTCTGGGCGAAAGATTTGTGTCAGGGCGACAAATTTGATCTCGGACGACAAATTCACGCCTGGGCAAAAATCACGTCGCGCGCCGAAAAATCCGTGCCCAGGTGAAAAAACCGCGTTTGGGAGAAAAAACACGCGTCCGGGCGAAATATTTCTGCTCGAGCGAAAAAATCGTTGCATTAAGAACAAATCGCGCCCGTGTGAACAATTCGCACTCAGCAAAAAAATATTCCTGAGTGAAAAAATCGCGTCTGGACGGAAAAAAATGTCAAAATGAACAGAATTTTATGAATGAATAAAACTTTAGATAAACACTTATGGACAAACTATTTAATAGTCTACTGCTTATTCATCATTGTTTTTATAAAATATGTATTCAAGCATGAATTTTCAATTAGCAATTTATTCATCATCATAAATTGTCCCAAACAGAGCCTTAGTATCGTATGAAAATATAAGGCTAACAAAACAAAAACAAAACAAATGTCCGTTATGTATTAAATTATTGTAATTTATTACATGCAACCAGAATTAGGCTTCATTTGGTACGGCGGTGACGTTTGCTCCCGGCGGATCGAAATGAAGAGTTGAACCGGTGGGGGGGCGGTTGAGGAAAAGCGGCGTATGAGGGGCTTTTTCTTCTTGCGGCGGGTGCAAACGGAGCAAACGTCGTCGGCGCCCCGTTGTGTTACCCGCCGTCCGACGGCGCTTGCTCCAAACGCCTGGCAAAAATGCCGAAACAAACACGAAGCCTAAATGATTACAGAATATTTGACATGGCTAACATCAAGTTGCACTTACTTTTGCATAAATCAATCTTAGTTGTTATTCCTGACTAGCAGTTTGATCCAGCTTACAAGTCTAAATTCACCGGTATTATACTTTATTTGCACCGTTTTGGGGGGGCTTATTATTTGACCGCAACCGGACCGGTGAAAATAAGTCCGTTTGGGGGGCTTATTACGGGGCTCACCGTCAAGCGGTTAGTGATGTTCTGGTGTGTATTTACAACATCTGTGTAGGAGGAGTGAGTGATACTTGTATTTAGTATAGGGCATCTAATGGGCTGCCTTGTTGCCGCCACTCATTACAACAACACATGTAATGTACATCATTGCTAGCTAACTACTTGAGCAATCCTAATTACATAACCATGATCTTTACTCATTTCTTGATATCAATGACAGCAACTACAGGACTTCTATCTTTTATAGGCATGAAAGAATTTGATCACTACAGGGCTTCTAATGGGCTCACATGATACACATTGCTGCAAATATAATGTACCCGCATCAATGACGTCTCTTCCAACTCATTTTGTCGCCCAACAATCAATGTCGTCGTCCATGATCAATGTTTTCGTCTATGGTCAATGTCATCATCCCGATCAATGTTGTCGTCTATGGTCAATGTCGCCGTCCACGGCCAATGTCGCCGCCCTCGATCAATGTCGTCGTGCACGGTCATGTCGCGGCCCACAGTCAATGTCGCCACTCAGGTCAATGTCGCCTCCAACGGCCAATGTCGCGACCCACGACCAATTTCGCCGCTACGGCTAATGTCGCCGCTCACGGCCAATGTCACTCCCACAACAAATGACATCGTCCACAACAAATGACGCCGTCCACGACCAATATCGTCTCTCATGATCAATGTTGCCGTCCACGACCAATGTTGCACATAATGTTGGAGGATTTTACAATTCGCACCCCATTGTCGGGAGTCGACAGTGGCGAGCGAGGAGCGAGGCGGCGGAGCACGTGGGGGGTGAACGCCCTGCGCGCTGGGGCTGAGCCCGCATGAGGGAGCTTGTCGGGGGCCGC
Organism: Platanthera guangdongensis; assembly: GCA_039583875.1. Taxonomy (NCBI): domain Eukaryota; kingdom Viridiplantae; phylum Streptophyta; class Magnoliopsida; order Asparagales; family Orchidaceae; genus Platanthera; species Platanthera guangdongensis. The sequence continues at coordinate 23,145,334 of CM077153.1, read as the reverse complement.
TTCCGCGTGCGAGATGTTCTGCCGTCCATTTGGGGGATCAAACAGACTCGAAATGTACGGGAATGAGCTCGTTGGAATTGTATCAACGAGCCGATCAAGATTGCGACAAAAATAATCTGTAGTTCGGACGAACTATTTTTTGAAGGATCCTATCAAGCGTATTGACAAAATGATTAATACTATTTCACCTCGTCTACTTCAAATCATTATTAAAAGCCAAACCAATCAAGACTAATCAATCAAGCCATAGTCAATTCAGCACCATATAACCTTGAGGAGGATCCGTATCCCTGGAGTTCGCACGGAGAACTTCGGGGTGAAGTTCGATCCAACGCGCGTGAGCGATTCATCTCGCGATCCAACGACGAGATGAATCCAGGCACTAGGAGACAAAAAAGTGAACAGCAAAAAATAATAAAAATATTTTAAAAAATGAGAAATCTCGCGCGTTGGATTTCAATCCAACGCATGAGATGATCGAATTCCACCTGGAGTTGTCCGTACCAACTCCAGGGGATCCAAATTGAATTTGGATCCCTGGAGTTTGTACGGACAACTCAAGGGTGGAGTTGAAGATCTCGCGCGTGGATTGAATCCAACGCGCGAGACCAGTGTTTTTTAGATTTAAAATTATTTTTACTTTACATTTTTTGTCTTTTAGTACCGAAATTCAGGAGTTCTCGCCGTTAGATTGGTGGAGTTCCTCCTGAACTCCGAGGATCCGCATCCATCCAAATTCCCTTCAGGAATGCCACGTATACATGTAGGTGCATTTCTCGTGCGTGATCAAATAAAGAGTTTCGTTTAGAGAGGGATTACAAAACGAATCTTCCTCATGAAATAATTAAGGGTCCCATAATTAAATAGGCATTCAAAGAAAAAATATTTGTTGATATCCATTGGCCACGTGGAGAATATTTTCCGTTTGAACGGGATGTAGCCACGTGGCTACCTTGGTTTGAAGCAGCGGCAAAGTGATCAGAGGCTCCAATTATGAAGCCCAACTTCACCAGATAAGGATGAACCGTACCCATTCTCCTTCGGGAGGGACCAGCAGCCACACTGCTTTCCATTATTAGCTCTATACCACTTTAACCTAAACAAATATTCAAAATGAAAATCAAGCTTAAGATTACCCCAATTTGGGAGAGTGTTGTTTAGGTGTGTTTCTCGCATCGTGCGAGGTACAATACAGCCATATTATGTTGTTCAAAAATCGTGCTGAAAAGATGGTGTTGAAATATACGATCAAATAAGCTTTAAATATTGTGCCCACACAGTGATTTTTGTGCGAGTAACTTACCTATAATTTACTCCAATTTGAGAGAGCGGCAGGGTTGTGAACGCAATTATGAAAAATACAAATAATGTTTGAGGACGTATGGTCATGATTGTTAATTATTTTTCAAAAAATGATGTTTTATGCTATAACATCATCACAGTCATACATATATCGTCAAATGCTAGCAGTCAAAATCACTCATAATCTACTGTAAATTGAGTCAACAACAATCATCACGAAAGTTTCAAATGCTCATAAACATACTTCATTGTGTGTGCTACCACAATTTCGCACCGTCACTAGCTGCTCAAATGTTACAGTTGTGCAAACATGATTTAACACGTATAAGAATGGAGTGTGCTACTCGTAAATCAATTTTATGTGAAGTCATTATCAAAACACTCTCAATCATTGTGTGTATAGTACTATCATCATTGTGTGTACTACCACAATTTTGCACGGTCACTGCTCAAATGTTACAGTTGTGCAAACAGATTGTTTAAGCCGTGTAAGAATGGAGTACTACTCGCTAATCAATATTATGTGATGTCATTATCCAAATTCCTCTCAATTATCCAACTCGATAAGGTTTGGGGGGGTTGAAGGCTTTCAAATTTGCCATCTAACTTCCATTATTTGATTGTTTTTTAATATTAAGCTAACATGAGGGGATGAATTCTCCTTTCAAAGTGTAGCTATCAAAATCTTTTGTTAGCATTTCTTCTCTAAACAACTCAATCTACTTCTTATGTAGTAGATAGAGAATATGTAGATATTTGGTCAATAGAAGATATGTCAAGCATATAGTCTATTATTTAAGATTTATATAATTTTGTGCACTTAATAAAAAATTTTGGTCTCTCCATTTACAATCATTTAAGGCTTCATTTGGTAGAGCGTTTGTGGTTGTAAAAAAAAGCTGTTGTAAAGGCAGATTGTAAAGGTTGTTGAAACTGGATGTGTGGAAATGAAAATCTGTTTGGATATTCTGTGTTTGCAGAGTGCTCAAAAGAAAACTGTTTGACCTCAAAACAACGTAGCGTTGAATTTTAAAAATTTTAAAAAATATTTTTAATTATATAATATAATTATATATATATAATATATATATATCACACACACGGTTGGTTATTAAAAACAATGTTTAAACTTTAGAAATATTTTTATTGTTATTGTTTTTGCAAATAAAATCTCTCCTCCGCCCTGCGCCACCATTCTGCCCCTCCCTCCGCCATGCCTCCGCTGGAACGAGCTTGTCTGGGCTCGCCCTGCCTCCGCCGTCAGTCCGCCCTGCCTTCCCTGCTAGGAGTAGTCCGCTGGCGGGGGACTGCGGGCAGTCCTCCGGCGGCTGCAGGATCCCAATATTGCATTGTGCGGGAACGGGAGGGGGGCACAATGAAATTCGCGGCGACGAAAAGATTTCGCCAATTGTTTTCTCAACACCACAAACCGGAGCTTCATGCGAGGGTTTCGAACCGCGGGATTTTTTGTTCCAGGAATGAAACGCGGTGGATCCAAACTCACAGCGGAAAAACAAATGAGATGTACATAACTTCTCCGTTTCTTCAAAACGGAATCAGATGAAAACGTTAAAACAAACGAGACCTAAATGGATTAACGTGTGAGCCCAAATTAATCCTTCTTTCTTGAATAATGGATCCGACGTCGTTGTGACTTTCTATCAGTCAACTTTCGTTTCATTATGGAGCATGCACAGAATATTTTAAAAAGATTGAGTAGTGAGAGGACCAATAAACATCTATAAAATATTAAAAAGATGCTATTCTTTGAAGATGCTATTCAGACACCATATTTGAAGCATGGTCACTATTCTTTGCTAGTTTTTTACTTCTTAATTATATCGAAAACAAAATTTCACAATTTTACGTTAGGAAATACGACGTCCACTAAACACACGAGAATCGCAAAAAAATAATAAGTAAAAATACACAAGGATTTTAACGTGGAAAAATCCCAAAATCAGGAAAAACATCACAACCACTCGCGTTCAGAAGATCTACTATGAAGAATGATCAAAAAGGAATACACCTCTCCTCTTCCGCCGCTCCTCAAATTTTCTACACTTAGAACTCTAGGCCGAAAACTAAATCTTTTATACCCACAATATAACATTGAAGAAATTACATAAATGCTCCTTTAAAAAATCATGGTGAGTGCTCAGTACATCCAACGTAGTCAGACTCCACAATCTATTATAGTATGCGAGAAAAATGGGCCACTTGCGCGTATGCATATTCATTGTTTACAGCCATGGAAGGGCATCAGCCTGAAAAGTTCGTTCCATGAACTGTATTGGGCATGGGCGCGAAAGTCGAGTGCGCGCTAGACGCATTCATGCAAGACAGGAGCACAAACTATGCGTGCGCGCATCGCATGACTCCGCATGCGCGCACAAGAGAGGGTCGTGCCTGAGCGAAGTGCGCGAGCACCCGCATGCTCCGCCCCAGTGCGCCCAGCTGTCCGTGTGCACCACCGTGCCGCGGGCACGCCATCACTCCAAGCACGAGCCATCCGGGTCCGCGCGCCTTCACGCAGGGCGCACCACAGTCATCATGAAATGCCTGGGGGCAAATTCGTCATGCCCTATGATTTAATAATTAGTTTTCTTCTTCACCAAGAATAATCGAACACAAGTCTTCTCTAAAAAAACATTACTTGCCACGTCAAGCCCTTGGAATCCAAGATCAGCGTTTTCGAAAACGGCAATCGGAAGGACGCCAATACGGAAAAAGAGTCTATAAAGTAAAATCATACACGGAATGATGGAGGACAGCTTTCTCCGCGTTCTTCTGTGACGACGCGCGTTCCAATCCCCGGAAAACGCTTCCGGCAACGCGGAAAACAGGTTGCTGCGGCTGTTTCCGTTCAGACGGTTGTGCCAACAATTGAACCGCCAATTAGTTCCGCCCATTTCGCACGTGCCAGTCTCGGCCGGTCGGCCCCATCCCACAATTCTTTTCCCTCCGGTCCATCTTTTAAAAATTAGCGCAATAGCCACGGGGGAATGTCTTAAGACTCAACTTATAGCTTAGCGATAGAAGAAGTGACGGTGAAAAACAGTGATGAAATAATCAACTTTTTTTACAGAGTGGTTGAAAAAATGAAAAGAACAGCATTTGCAAAATTATTTGGCAAAATAGTTATGTGATGTACATTTTTTTTAATTTAAAAACAAAAACAATACCATAAAACTTACAAATTAACTTAATTCATTTCAAGTGCTCCAAAATTCTAGTTAAAAATTGTTGTGGGATAACTCCATGTCGCAGTCGGATCAGATTCAATTGGACCGTCTTAGTTTACGGAGCGATCGAGCGCGTACGCAGTCAGAGAAAATGAAAGGTTGACTCGAGATGTGATGACGTAGAAAAATCTCTCAATTGGATAAAAAATCACGTGACCGGAACTGTGCCGGTCAAAGTTCACTAGTTGCTTGTGATTACAATGTGTTCGTAGAATCAGGGCGACAGACCGCTCCCGTTACAGCTTGGGGGAGAGAGAAAGACTTCGGCCCCCAGCGGGCAACAGGCTGCGCCCCGTGAGCGACTTGGACGCTGGAATTCAAGAGGGTGGCTCTGGTGTTCTGAAGCTAGAAGCGCGGCTTCGGCTCCTGTCTGATTGCCGTGGTCGTCCTCCTCCTACTTTTGCCCGCTACGGGACGTGGGAATTTCCCTGCTGGTGGTACACTGGTGGCTCGAGGTGGCTGGAGAATGATCCGAGGGAGGAGTCCGGCAGAGCTATCGCCTAAGGAAGAAGATGACCGGGAGCCAAAAAGGTCCATTATGTGGAGACTCTGTGACTCCTTTTATAGCCTCCTGCAGAGGATCATGGTGGGCCCCACCACTAACGTAGTGGGTTAGTGGGTGGTTACCCACCGGATCGGACGACGAGGAGAGCTCACCACGATCGGATGGAGGGCAAGTCCTCGATGTCGGTGGGGCGGTCGTGCGTCGGCGGCGGCCTAGACTGCGGCCAGGCCGGCGGCCGCAACGAGGCCGGCGGCGGCCCGGACGGCGGCAGACCGGCCGGCCGCGGGCTGCGGCCAGGCCGACGACCGCCTCCCGGCCGGCGGCGGCCTCTGACTGTCGGCGGCTGAGGCCCGGCAGGCGGTTTCCCCCTAAAGGGGAGGTTCTCCTTAATGGGGAAATGGAGTGGGGCCCATCCCCCATGTTTCCCTCATTATGGGGAGTTCATGGGAGGTGGGTTGACTATTTAACCCCACGATCTCCTATTTTGGGAGGAGATCATGGGGGAATTCTCCCTATAAATGGTGGTGTAACATATCAATTGCCCCCCCCCCCCCCAAATCCTTATTGTTGGAGAGTGGCCTGGCCGGCGGCGGGCGACGACCTGGCCGACGACCGCCTCTGACCGTTGGCGGCTGCGGCTCGGCAGGCGGTTTTCCCCAAAAGGGGGCGGTTCTTCTTAGTGGGGAGAGGGAGTGGGCCCCATCCCCAATGTTTCCCTCATTCTGGGAGTTCATGGGAGGTTGGGTTGACTAGTCAACCATATGATCTCCTATTTTGGGAGGAGATCATGGGGGAATTCTCACTATAATTGGTGGTGTAACCCATCAATTGCCCACCAATCCTTATTGTTGGAGAGGGGCATGGCCGGCCGCGTCCTGGCCGGCCGTGGGCTACGGCCTGGCCGACGACCGCCTCCCAGACGGCGGCGGCCTCTGACCGTCGGCAGTTGCCGCCCGACAGGCGATTTCCCCCCAAAGGGGGCGGTTCTCCTTAGTGAGGAAAGGGAGTGTGTAATATCCCCATCCGTCACATGTGATATAACAGAAGGTGCGGCAGGGACCCCACGCCATATTCCACGGATAGTCAGCGAAATTACGTATTAATACCAAATTACTGTGAAATACTATCGAAACCTAACACCGAGCATTCTAGCGGAAGCTTTTAAGTAAGTTAGAAGAACCTATAAACATAACATGAATGTCCACTACAGCCACAACAGAAAAGAAATAATATACACAAAAGTCTTGGTCTTATGGCCTTACAACATTCATCTTCAATAAAAGTGTTTTACATACTTTGGCTCGCAGGCCGGTCATACATGATAGTATTTAAAGAAAACACTTCGTTTTGGCCTTCAAGGGACAGCACAACAACAAGGGCTTCAGCCCGCTATTTGTCATTAGGCTCACATATTTCTGCAAGAACAATCCACCGAGCAGTGGCAAAACAAAGCAATGGTCTGCTAAAGCTGACCAAATTATGACGATCTCGCACCTTACTTGGGGTGGCGGTGCTCCTTCCCTGCAATTGTATTAGCAATAACCAACATAGAAATGAATGTGCAATTTAATCACACTTCACCACGGGCGTAGGAACGAACGACCACACACCCCGTGCCCTCAGGGTACATTTTCAGTGACTCCGGTCCAATCCAAGTCTTCACCACTGCCCCCAGGACGGCAACATCGTGACCATTTGAGTCTTTCTGGTCGAAGTCTAAGACTTGTCCTTTTATGCCCATGGTAAGTTCCACGTACTTTAGGTCTCTTGAACCGAACCACATAGAGCGGGTACGGATCAACTCAACACATTGCTCATATTGTCATGTCAATTTAAGTCATCGGCGCGGGTCAAGCTTCCCCGAGGCCCATCGTATCGATCATATAATAATACATAACCCGATTATGCACAAGGTCGGCTCTCAGGCCACCAACCTAGGCTCCCAGAGCACGCAGCCCCACACACTAGCCCCCAGGTCCCCGCGAGACAGGCCTCACAGAGCTACCGCAGCGCGATACTTGACAGAAATGCGTTTTTGTCCAGTTTTTCGGATGCTCCTTGGGGTTAGTCCCCAAAGTTCCCTGCTGTAATCTACCGCGTAGAAACCCGAAAAACAAACGGCACTGAGTCTTTTCTGGCAATACATGCATAATGAAAACATCACCAATCCAGATCAACCTATCCGGATGGGCTTCACACACCATGCCTATGTCCGTACTTCGATTCTGAACTATATATTCAAAACTACGAGGATAATCCCCGAAGGAATACCACATGCTCAGCGCACACTCGCGGGAGATGGTTTCTATGCAAAAGGAAGAAGACTTCACATGTCCAAGTATAGAATCATTACCCTTTGCGATTTCTTCGGTGTCATGCTCAAGATCTAGATGGATGGACGCGACTGCAACGACCTTGCCTCCACAAATCCGGACTCGGCTTACGGATCGGAGCTTCGGAACTCCTATGGCGGCGGGATCACTTCCTTCTTCTTCCCTCTTCACTCTCCTTTCTCTCTAGAACTTAGAAAGAGAAAGTCAATGAAGATATGAGTTGGGAAAACCAAACTCGCGGTTATATACCCGCAGAGGCACTCACTAGCCATCAGATCTCCAAAATAAAACCAGTGGACGGTCCTGATTCCTCCAAGAAATCAGTTTACGAGAGCTACCGCCGCGCTATAGGAAGTTACCACCACGCGGTAGCCCAATCGTTCGACTTCTTGAGGATGCCACTGCTTAGAAACTCAATTGGACGGTGACACGTGGACACGCCATAACTGCTATGCTACCGCCACGTGGTAGAAAACTATTGTCGCACGGTAGTTTACGTGTTTGGAAGGAAACGACAAAACTACGCTACCGCCTGTGGTAGGGTTAACGTCGCGCGGTAACAACCTGAGAGATCTGTCAAATAAATCATCGTGCTACCGCCCCGCGCTACCGCTACCACCGAGCGCTAGCGCTTCTAGAGAACATCGAGCTCTGAGTGACCTGACCCAAACGTCGAGCGGACTACCGCCGCGTGGTATGCATTACCGCTCGGCGCTAGCATGCGCTGAGACACCGAGAGCGTCGAGAGCGTTGAGATCGTCGAGAACGCCAACCTACCGCCAGCGTTATTTCTACCGCCGCACGGTACCTTCCAAAAAGCATTTCCTAAACCTGGGGCGTTACATAGTGGGCCTCATCCCCCCATGTTTCCCTCATTATGGGGAGTTCATGGGAGGTGGGGTTGACTAGTCAACCCCATGATCTCTTATTTTGGGAGGAGATCATGGGGGAATTCTCTCTATAAATGGTGGTGTAACCCGTCAAAAATTATAGGCACTAATCATAACAGTCCTGCACAAAAAGACCGGTGGTCCGGTCCCGGAGCGGTCTTTTAAAAGACCCGCATTTTGGCCGACCGGTCCCGGACCAGTCTCGCTCAAACCAGCCTCGGTCTAGGGCCAGTTTTGCTCCTCTTAAGGAGGACCGACTGGGACCGGCTGGAACCAGTCCTAACCGATCCCGGGTCGGTTTTTTTATTTTTGAAAAGATTATTTTTATTTATATTAAATCTAAATAATAAATATACTTTTTTTTATAGCTTTAATTTTTAGGATAAAAAATTTAAAACTTTCAATAACAAAATGAAAACTAAAAATTCAAAATGAAATAAAATTTGATTTTTATTAAAAATTAAATAATATTACATTTTATATTTTTATAAAAATTAAATAACATTACATTTAAAATGAAATAAAATAAAAATTACATCTAAATTAAAATAAAATTACATTCAAATTTCAAAATAAAACAAAGTGATAAATAAAACACATTTTGTTTCTTTATTCTTCGGTCGTGCTGCCTAAACTTAAGTTATTCATCTCGTCTTTCACTTCAGATTCACTATATTCAATTTACGAGACATGTTGCCTCCTCCTTATAGCATCCAAATGATCTTTGTAGCAAATGTAAATCTCCAAAAATTCTTCGTTCAAACGACTTGTTCGCTCGTTCAAAATCCTGTCACTCAAGAAAAACACAGACTCTAAAGCCACCGTACTAGCTTGCTGTTAGAAAGTAGCGAAAAAGAGAGAACAAGCGGATAAACTTTTGAATAATTGAAATTTTATTATCCAAAAAAGATATCATTTACAAAGGTATGGCCTCCCTTATATAGAATGGAGGAGATAAGAAAGAGAGTATACAAACAATGTAGGACTAAACATTTACAATACTGAGCGGCTAGAATAAAGGTGACCGCACAGGCCGCGCGGTTAGACAGATGGGTTAACCGCTCGGCAACTCCAGCAGGATAGAACAGGCCGCAATGGTAGACCGATAGACCGCCCGGTCTCCAGGCTTTAGAGTGAGATCGCCAGACCGCTCGGTCAACAAACCGCTGGATCAGACCGCTAAGCCGCCCGGTCAACAAACCGCTGGATCAGACCGCTAAGCCGCCCGGTCTAATACTTCAACACTCCCCCCTCAAGCTGGAGCATAGATATCAATCATGCCCAGCTTGTCACAAATGCGGAAGAAGGAAGTAGAAACCGGCTTGGTGAAGATATCTGTCAATTCCTTGTCAGAGGTGACAAAAGGAGTACAAATCTGTTTCTTCAAAATCTCTTCCCGAATGAAGTGACAGTCAACCTCTATATGCTTTGTTCTCTCATGGAAGACCGGATTTCTGGATATGTGTATAGCAGCCTTGTTGTCACAGAACATAGGGAGAGGACAGTCATATACCTCGCCCAGGTCAAGCATGAGAGCCCGCAACCACTTTAACTCACACGTGGTTGACGCCATACTCCGGTATTCGGCTTCGGCACTGGATCTGGAGACAACAGACTGTTTCTTGCTCTTCCAACTCACGAGATTACCTCCAACAAAGGTACAAAAACCTGATGTGGATTTACAATCGCCTTTGTCATCCGCGTAACTTGAATCTGAGTAGGCCTCAACCCTCAGATGACCATTCTTCTGAAAGAGTAACCCTCTGCCCGGTGCTGCTTTGATATACTCCAAAATCTTCAGGGCGGACTGAAGATGGCACTCCCTGGGAGCTTGCATAAACTAACTGACCTTGCCTACAGCATAGGCGATGTCGGGTCTAGTCACCGTGAGATAGATGAGTTTGCCTACCAAACGTTGTACCTTGTGACATCAGATAGAAGAGGTGAGTCATCCGTCCACGTTTTGTCTTCTCCAACAGCCATGGGAAAACGAGCTGGTTTGGCACCTGTCAATCCTGCTTCTCGTAGAAGATCAAGGGCATACTTCCGTTGAGAGAGAACCAAGGAGTCAAGTTTCCGAGAGATTTCTATCCCCAAAAAGTATTTTGGGGAGCCCATATCCTTCGTGACCAAGTGCTGACGGAGGTGCTTCTTCGTCAAGTCCACCCCATCTCGGTCATCGCCAGTAAGGAGAATATCATCCACATATACGGCCAAAACCACCAGTCCCGAGGCCGTTTTGCGAATGAATAAGGAGTGATCGGCCGAACTCCTTTGAAAGCCGATGGTAGCCACAATACCACTGAATTTGTCAAACCATGCCCGAGGGCTCTGCTTTAGGCCATAAATGGCCTTCTTCAAATGACATACACGTGTCTCCCCCTGAGCAACATACCCAGGAGGTTGCTCCATATAGACGTCCTCCTGAAGATCGCCATAGAGAAAGGCATTCTTCACATCAAGCTGGGAAATGGCCCAAGCCCGGTTAACAGCCACAGAAAAGAGAACCCGGATGGTGCTGAGCGAGCAACCAGAGAGAAGGTATCAAAGTAATCAACGCCGTAAGTCTGAGTGAAGCCCTTGGCCACCAGCCGGGCTTTGTAGCGATCCACAGTGCCGTCGGGGCGAAACTTCACAACGAAGACCCAGCGACAGCCAACCACATCAGTGCCCACGGGAGGAGGAACCAGGGTCCAGGTACCCCGTTCAGTAAGAGTAGCCATCTCCTCATCCATGACAGACTTCCAATGAGGGAGAGCAAGAGCCTCCTGGTAGGTACGGGGAGTAGAAGTAGCAGAGATAGCCAAGGCAAAACACCTGCGAGAAGGAGAAAGCTGATCATAGGAAACAACAGCCGTGAGCGGGTGTTGAGTACATGCCCGCACCCCTTTGCGAAGGGCAATGGGAACATCCAGGTCAACGGGAGCGTCGGCGACGAGAGCGTCAGCGACCGGAGCGTCCGTGGCGGAGAAGGCTGGCCCGGGACTAGAGAGAGACAGCAACGAAGAGGAGGGTGGAGGGGTGGGTGGGGAGACGGACTAGGAAGGAGTGGGTGGAGGAGGAGACGAAGGTGGGAAAACGTGGAGAGGTGTGGAAGGAACGGAGATATCAGAAGGAAGAGAAGAGGGAGGAGAGAAATAGGAAGCATTTTCGAAAAAAGTCACATCCGCGGAGACAAACTGCTTGCGGAGAAGGGGGTCAAAGCAGCAATAGCCTTTTTGAGTGGTAGAGTACCCCAAAAAGACACACTTGGTGTAACGGGGGGAAAGCTTGTCGCGGGTAGCGGAGGGAGCGTGAACAAAGGCCGTACAGCCAAAGACACAGAGAGGAAGAGGAAAAGGTTCCTGGTGGGGGTAGAGAAGGGAGAAGGGAGTCTGGCCGTGGAGAACCGCGGAGGGAAGGCGATTGATGAGATAGCAGGCGAGGAGCACAGCGTAGCCCCAGTAGGAGCGAGGGACGTGCATCTGCGTCATGAGAGTACGCGCAACATCAAGCAGGTGACGGTTTTTACGCTCCGCCACCCCATTCTGCTGGGAGGTGTAAACACAAGTCATTTGATGAAGGAGGCCATGTTGGTGAAAGAATGCGGAGAACTCATGAGTCAGATATTCTTTGGCATTATCAGAACGTAAGACTTTAATAGAAGTAGCAAATTGAGTCTTAATCATAAAGTAAAATGATTGCCAAACAGAAAATAGTTCAGAGCGATCTTTTAACAGATACACCCAGGTACATCGAGAAAAATCATCGATAAAAGTGACAAAATAGGAACTGCCCCGACCAACTGTGAGGGTAGGAGCAGGACCCCATACATCAGAATGAATAAGATCAAATATGCGAGAGGAGCCACGGCTTTGCTTCGGTGGGAAGGAGGAGCGATGATGTTTGCCAAGCTGACACGCATCACAGTTGAGCGGAGAACTGGTAGGAGGTAAGTGGGGCAGAAGCTGGCGAATAAGCCGAGGAGGAGGATGTCCAAGACGAAGATGCCACTGAAGGAGATCGGTGGAGGAGGAGTAGGCAGAAAGAGCGGAAACATCGTCGAGGAAGTAGATGCCGCCGCTCTCAGTCCCAGTAGCAATCGTCCGCTGGGTCCTCGGGTCCTGAAAAGAACAAGTAGTGGGAGTGAATAAGACGGAGCACTGAAGTTGCCGGCATAAAGTAGTAACTGATAACAAATTGCACGGGAACTTCGGGACATAGAGGGTATCCTCCAAGCAAAGCGATGGGGTGAGTTGAACCATGCCCGTCCCATGAACCGGGGACGGGGAACCATCCGCCACACGAACCGGGGTAAGCGGTCATGGGTCTCAAGACGGGAGAAGCAATGAGGGTTGCCCGTCATATGATTTGTGGCACCGGAGTCAATCAGCCATTTACCTTGGGTAACGACGTGGGCACTACCTGACGTCGTGGACAGAGGCAGACGGTCGAGAAGAGGCGGAGGCCGAAGAAGGAGCATCACCGGAAGGGCGAAGATGAGGATGTTTCTGCCAGCAGCGGTCAACAGTATGGTCAGTACGACCATAGTGAGAGCAGAGGAACCGGGATGAACCTCGTCCGCCAGAGGAGTCGCGGCTACTAGGGCCCCCCCTTTGAGCTTGGTGAGCAAAGGAGTCCTGGGAAGGGGGGGAGGCCAACAGAGGCCGCTGGAGTAGCGAAGTAACAGCGGCAATGCGAGCCGCAGTGGCATCCAAAGTAGGAGATTCCGCCTCACCCAAGATCTGTGGCGGATCATATCATAAGAGTCGGGAAGACGAAGAAGATAACAAACAACCAGGAGTTCCTGGAAGTGTTTGTGCTGGTCGGCCAAGTCCGCGGAGAAGGGGCGATTCTGGAGGATTTCAGCACCAAGAGCCTGAACCTGCTGATAAGCCGCAGCCGGTGACATGGAAGGGCGGGCGAATAGGTCCGCATAGAGAGTATAAATGCGGGACGTCTGGCCCCCCTTAGAATAGAGAGCAGCGAGGTGAAGCCAGGCGGCCTTGACCGTCTCATCATGGCGAATGACGGGAAGGCACTCATCAGAAAGGATGTTGGCCAGCCAGGTGCGGACAAGAGCATCACTCTCATCCCAGTCATCAAACTCAGGAGAGGTGCGAGGAGGAGGGTCATCGGTGAGGTGATGACGCTTGCGTTGAGAACGAAGGAGAAAGGTGAAAGAAACGCTCCAATCGGGATACTTGGAGCCAACAAGCTTGGAAAGGGTGCCAAGGTTGCCCGAAGGAGGAGGAGGAGAAGGAGCTGCAGGAGTAGTGGTGAGACCGGAGGTAGTCATAGAACCCGGCAAGCAGAAGAAGTCGCGCGAACAAAAGCGGTTAGAAAACAGAAGAAGCCGCGCGAACAGTAGCGGCTAGAAAGAGGTCAAAGGCACAGCGGGGAAGAGGTCGCGCAGACTGAAAAGGCCGAGCGAACAGAAGAGAGGAGAAGAGCAGGTGACCGCGACCAAGATGCAGGTGAGATAGGAACAACCCGCACGGTCAGGCAGATCACAGCAGCAAACCGCGAGTATAGAGACAAGCGGAAATGGGGAAAGCAGAAGCGGACAGGGAGAAGAAGTCCGCAGCGGGTAGAGACAAGGCCGCAACGACTAGGAAGTTGGAGAGGCAAGAAAGAACAAGGAGCGCGGCGACAAGGAAACAGGTCGCTGCGACGAATAGCAGTAGGAGAAGAGAACCAAGAAGAAGCAAGCCGCGCGAACAGGGCAGCGGACAGAAACAAGCCGCGCGAACAGGGTAGCGGACAGAAGAGAAGGCAAGTCGCGAGACAGGTCGCAGAAAGCGGAAAACAAGCCGCGAACAACAGAGAGCGCACAGAATCAGGAGGAAATGACCGTGTGCTCTGATACCATGTTAGAAAGTAGCGAAAAAGAGAGAACAAGCGGATAAACTTTTGAATAATTGAAATTTTATTATCTAAAAAAGATATCATTTACAAAGGTATGGTCTCCCTTATATAGAATGGAGGAGATAAGAAAGAGAGTATACAAACAATGTGGGACTAAACATTTACAATACTGAGCGGCTAGAATAAAGGTGACCGCACAGGCCGCGCGGTTAGACAGATGGGTTAACCGCTCGGCAACTCCAGCAGGATAGAACAGGCCGCAATGGTAGACCGATAGACCGCCCGGTCTCCAGGCTTCAGAGTGAGATCGTCAGACCGCTCGGTCAACAAACCGCTGGATCAGACCGCTAAGCCGCCCGGTCAACAAACCGCTGGATCAGACCGCTAAGCCGCCCGGTCTAATACTTTAACACTTGCATTATTAGTAAATCACTGCCCATTAAGGCCAAAATGCGATACACATTAGTTTTAGATTTTCATCATTTTAAAATATCAAAATTTTTTATTTCGCTTGCTGTCATATAATCTTGAAATTGTGTTTTGATATATAAACCTAATTCATTTAAAATACTTGAAATTCGTTATTTTTTATAGAAGATAATTCTAAAAATTTATTTTTAAAAATATCTTTTGTTTTAAGTTGGGTGGATTCTTCCGCAAATCCTCGATTAGTGGTGTGCAAAAAAACGATCCTAACCGGTCTGGTTGGAATTGGACCGGTTAGGACCTGCTAGAGACCGGTTCCGGTGAGGATCGGACCGGTCCCAGGGGTCCTCCTTTTCCCATCAAAAACCGGTCCAGTACCGGGATTGGTAAAAGACTGGTCCCGGATCGGGATTGGTAAAAAACTGGTTCCAGATCGGGACCAGTAAAAGACCGGTCTTTAGCGGTCCCGGTCTAGGACGGGAACCGGGACCGGTCAAAAGACCGGTTCCCATAAACATCTCTAAAAAAGCCTTTAAAAACGGCTCGTTTTAGAGCTGTCGGTAACGGCTCTTTAAAGATTCGTTACCAAGAGTGGTTACCAAAATTTAGTGGCAGTCATGTGCTGGCCGGCCATGGCTTCCACTAAATGTATTATTAATTTTAATTTTTTTTTTTTATTGTATAAAATCTCTTTTTATATAAAATAAAAATTAAAACATTTTAAATCTATAAATCCCCCCCCCATCTCCCTTATTCATAATTTTCAATCTCTCTCTATTATTTTCATTCTCACCCACTCTCAAATGACTTCTTCTTCATCCATGTCTGCGTCCTCCTCCGCGTCCGTCGCGCACGAGACAATAGAACACCAGCACAAAACGGCGGTATGGGAGAAATTCGATAAAGTGTGAATCGACGGCGAATTGAAGGCGAAGTGCAAATTTTGCGAGAAGCTAATAGTCATTAGCAACAATACAATGCTCGTCCGACATGTGAAATCTTGTATTTCTAAACAAGCCCCAGAGTCTACCCGAGCTCAAATTTTGGTAACAGGGCACAATTGGACATACAAACAAGCTCGGCAGCGAGAGCGATAAATGGAGAACGTCACCAAAAAATGATTCTCATTCAGCTACTCTCATGATTAAAAAATGACATCTTACATACACGAGGTACTCCAGCCTAAATATCATCAGGTAAGTCGTTCTACAACTAGATTCGATGCTTTAGCAGCTTATATGCAATCTAAAAAATATTTTAAAAATTATTTTTAAACAATTGATGGTCGTGTTAGCTTAACTAGTGACGTCTGAACAGACAGTATATCTGAGGGACATTCTTATATTTGCATTACTTGTGACTGGATCGATCCTAATAGTTGGGAACTAAATAAATACATAATTTGTTTTGAAGTATTTGAATATCCGCATACCAATAAAGTTATTTATCAGGTTATTATTAAGTGTATTAGGAAATTTTAAATAAAAGAAAAAAATATGAGTATTTTTTAATAACACTTCAAATAATGCGACCGTCATCAAATATTTGATTTCAGATTTGCAACCAATGTTAGATGTAATTTTTTTCATACACTTTGTGTCTGTCATGTTTTAAATTTAATTGTACAAGATAGTTTGGTTTATATGACCGATTATGTAATTAAAATACGAATTATGCTGAGAGTTATTTATAGTTCAAAAAAAGAAAACAAAATTTTAAAAATTTGTAATTTCACAAGGAATTTTTTTTAGGTTTATCTTATGATATGCCTATACAATGGACATCGACTAAACGAATGAAATGTGGCGTTCTTTAATATTAATAATGAAAGAATTTTAAAAAAATATTACAAAGAAATATCACCTATGTTTTCTTGCACCGTAACTTTAAACCCTTTAATGAATGTGGACGTGGTAGAAAATTTTATAGAAGACATTAATCAGAATTTAAATTTAAACGAATGAGCTAGTGATTATGTTAATTTAAGTGTTTCAAAATTTAATTCCGATTTTACTCATTTTTAAAATTATTATGATCAAATGTATGGATCGTGTTATCAAAAGATATTTTTTCTGATAAATGTTGCTTATGAAAATTTTGGATGGCAGAGTTATGATTTCTTGTAACATTTAGAAAGAAATCATTGAAGCAATATTTTGCTAAATATCTTGTGAGCAGCGCGGTTTGGACTCAATTTGAAAACACGTAGAGGTACGGTTATAGGGTCCGTTTGGCTCCACGTTATCACTCCGTTGAGTTGTTATCGGACATAAGTTTTTTTTTGTCAGTTTGTTTGGACTTTGCGGCGGCATCGGAGTAGCATATTTCTGTTCCCAACGGAGCTTTGGGACAGCTCCAGAGAGCTCCTTTTCACTGGAGTTTTCCTTGCAGCGGCGTTGGTTGCTGAAGCAGTGCTCCGGCGACGGACGGCGGAGGTGTGCTCCGGAGATGAACAGGAGTGAACTGCGCTTCCATTGCTCCGGTGATGGACGGTGGAGCCTTGCTCCGACGAAGGACGGTGGAGCCTTGCTCCGGCGAGGAACGGTGTAGCCTTGCTCCAGCGAGGAACGATGGAGCCTTGCTCCGGCCAGGCATCTCCTCCTCAGCCTTGCGCCAGCGAGAAGCCCCCAATCTCCGCCTCCTCCTCCCCCTCCCGTGATTTGGATTATCCAGGTCATAAGTTTCTCTTTTTATTATATTATTCTGATTATTATGTTATTATTATTATATTATTATAATATTATAATATTATAATATTATTAAATTAAATTATTATTATTATTATCATGATTATTTTAATATTATGATAACTACATGTAATTAGTATTAATATTATTAATATGATTATTATTAATAATAAATTACATTTATAATAAATATTAATTATAATTAAATGTAACAGAAACGTCACCGCTGTTTTACCAAACTGTTTCTCCATTCTGAACAGCTCTGACACCGCTGTTTTACCAAACTGTTTTGTCCTTTCGAACAGCTCCATTCCAACAGCTCCATTTCCACAGCTTCATTCCCACAGTTCCTTTTGTCATCGCCACCGCCGAAACAATCTGACTCATAGACTAACCCAAAACGCACTTTAGCAAAATCAAGTGGTTCAGTTTGAATTTGATGTTGTTTTATGTTTTACTTTTTGCGATTTGATTTTTTTGACAGTTTTTTATTTTATTTTTTAATTTGAAAAAGATTCAAGAGAGCACATGCACTCTTGTTGGATTGTTTTAATTTGACTAAGATTCAAGAAAATTGCATAGATTTATATTGTCCTTCATTTTAGCCTATTATACAAGAAGATAATATGCTAATAAAATTTTAATGGGATAAAATTGCAACTTCTCAAAAGAAAAGAAGGTCCCACAGAGGTTGTTTTTTTTCTTTATTTTTCTAATATCATTTTATCTTTATTATTTCATTCATAATAAAATACTCAATCATATATTCACATAAAATTTAAAAATATAGATTTGTTAAATAAAAAAAATTGGGCAATGTTATAAGCGGTCTTAAAATGACTTCTCCTCGTACAACACATCTCGCGATAGTCACTTGTATCCTACAATACATTAAAGGAACTTTATTCCACAGAATTTGTTTTTCCTCTCATTCACCTTTAATTCTGTATGTGTATTCTGATGTTGATTGGGCTGGAGATCCTACTGATCGTCGTTCTACCACAGGGTATTGTTTCTTCCTAGGCAGCTCTCTACCCTATTAGTGTAAAAAAACAATCATGGTTGATCGTTCTAGTACCAAATCAGAATGCCATGCTCTTGCTGAATTTCTTTGGCTTTCTCGATTATTTAAAGACATGGGCATGACCTCCTCTTTAGCTATCACTTCATTCACCAATATGTTACCATTGGAACATATATTACATTTGGTGACAATGTCTTCTATTGATCAAATTGCATATGGATATCTTTACCACGACTTTTACGTTGGAAAACCCCGAAAAAGGGGAAAACCACGAGATTGGATCGGTGTCGACCAAGTTCCACTATTCTCTAGAGGGTTACAAAAGTAATCTCTTGAGGGTGACTGGTCACCGCTCGTTACAATGATTCTTCTGGATCGTGAAAGTCGCTTGTGGTGGAGTGGTGATGAACATCCTCAGGATTAATCTGAAATGATGAATGAGGCAACAAGGCTCTGGGCTCGAAGGATGCGGTTGGATGAGGTCTTCAAGCTATCTTCGAGGAGACCTCCGAGGTGCGAAGAGTTCTTTGAGGCCTCAAAGGAATCTTCAAAGGTTGAAGGAGATCTTCGAGCAATCTTCAAGGGATCTTCGAACCCAAAGGAGATCTTCGAGCATCGAAGGAGATAATTGGATGATCTTCAAGCTCCGGATGAGATCTTCATGCGCCAATGTTCTTCGAAGGAATCTTCAAGCGCCAAATAAGAACTTAAGGAGATCTTTGAATGAAGACTCTAGAACTCTCTCTGACATAGAAGGCAAGGTGTCTCAAAATGAGGGCTCTAGGCCCCTTCATAGTTTTTGAGATGTGTATTTTAGTATGCACACCCATATAATGGGGGATTTTACAATACACACCCCCATAAATTGGGATTACTTTGTGCACCCATATAATTAGGTATTTTAGCATGTACTCCGATTATGAGAGTGTGCTTTCGCGCATGCAGGAGATTTCTCCCACACGGGATGTGCGCGCAAGGCCTCACGCAGACATTGCAGGACCATAGGTGGTCGTGCGGTGATGACATGGGCGCATGATCATGTGGTGACGGTGATAGAAAGAATTATATATGTAAAGCATTAGTTTTAATGTGATGGTGTATAATGTTGTGTTCATATGCTTGAACTCTTGGAAGTGAATTTCATGTGAGCTCGTTGGGGGAGCTCGCGCCTACAAAATTCACTCTGGCTCTTCCACGACCACCTCCATGTTGTACCTTCAGTTTCTTCCATCGTCTGACTATTTAATATCCACGAGGTCTGCTCGCGTAACAAACTCACTTTCCGCAAGCGAGTTGTTGGTAGTTGTCTTTTGGTGCACATCATGGGCCATAGTGCATGTCTTTTTGAAAATACAATTCTTCATCTGATTATGATCCACACTCACTGCACCAAAAATACTAGAACTAGGAAATCGGTTAAATAGATTTTAAATAAATAGGGTAGCCCAAGGTTATTGATCTTGTGGTCAAACTCCATGAACCCGATGATTAAGAGTGATGGTTCATGAGAGATGAAGGTTGGGCTGCCAATAAACAAGAGTACTCATGGGTTGTAGCGAGGAGGTCTCGCCACACACCTGGAAGTTTATAAAACTTTCCCTCTTAATATCAAGACCGCACAATACCCAAGAAAAACATGATCTTGGGGAAATGAGGAATCCTGGGGGTCCAGCATGTCTTTAATGTGTGTTTTGGACTATTATTTACAGGTAAGAATGGACTAGTGTTGCATGTGGGTGTAGCCCATCCTGTGGTGAACCACGTAAATCTTTGTCATTTGTGTTATTATTTTTCTGTTTGATTTTCATTCTACTCGAATTTTCATCATCGTCCCTGCAAAATACCGGATATGTTATGCAATATGACTTTGGCGAGCAGATTGATGTCGCCATGAATGATCTCGTGAATCCGACCTTGTCGGTGTGAGCTCATTGGCAAAATACGAGGTATCTTGCCTATGCGACCTCAGGGGCTGGTTGTCGATATAAATGGTATGCATTGTTCCTAGGCTGCTTTCTACATATATTTGATGATGTTGTTCTTTTTGGTCAATGGTCAACATCCAGCTAACATGAGTCTATATGTTGGCTTGGTCTTCTCTCGACAAATACGGATTGAATAATAAGAACACTTAGGAATCTCCTCTCCATTAAATAATTGTAATTAGATTCTACCTTAAAATCTAAAGTATCGTGAGGTTACATAACACATTTACTATTTTTTGTATCTATGCAAATGATCATTTATATTTGTTGACTTATGGACAAAGAAATTTTGTTGATCTAAATGACTAAAATAAATTAATTTCAACTAAAATCTTTTTTATTGTACAAAGATTAGTGAAAATTGTGATAATTGTTATTATGATTCTTTTTTGTACAAAGATTAGTGAAAATTGTGATAATTTGTTATTATGATTCTTTTTTATAGAGTGATAGTCCATTTTTTAAAGGAACTATCAACTTATTTAATGCTATAGGTCGCTTTTGGTTTTATACAAATCATTTTCCTAGGATACAAATTAATGCTTTATTTGCTAGTAAGGTGCTTTGGAAAACTGAGTTTTGTAATGTCTAATTGATTAAAGAGACCTTTAGAGGGTGGGTTTTGAAAGCTAAAATATGCATTTTTGTTATATTGTTTTGATGCTTTGGTTAGTTTGAACCGGCTCATTATTTTACATTTTGGATTCAAAAGGTTAAGCCTTACATTGATATAAAAAATATTTGTACTATTTTATGAAATTCAAAAATCAAATTATTATTGTTTTTCAAAAGATGGTGTCATCCCCACTCCATATATGTATTGTAAATGACATTTGATGGTATTAACATAAATGGAAATATGTAATATTGTTTCTTTTGTTTCTTTTTGTGATTTGAAACTATATTTAAAATTTTTTTATGTTAACATATAAAGTTACATGTGATCATGATAATCTTTTTTTATTAAAAGTGTATAATATTGATCAAGGTAGGCTCAAAGTACATAATATTAAACTATCAACTCATTTTTAAAAACTATAAAAAATAATTCTTAGCGGGTTACTGCATCTTAAATATAACATAAAAGTGTAATAGGAAATAAAATTGTAAATCTAAATTCACATCTAGTAATCCATTTATGGTTTATTGTTTCAATTTGAAATCATGAGTGTGTTATCAAGGCATGCATGTGGTAACACCATATATATATAAAAACATGAAAAATAAATCATAATTTGGAGGATCGATAGCGGAAGGTTGGACAACAAAAGTAACTTCAACATTTTGTTTTTGATTCTAAGAGGGAATGAAGACCCAATTTAACATATCGAACCATAATAATACAAATTGTGCATCTCTACAATTCTAACATTTACAATTCTTCCACAAGAAGAGAGTGCAAAAAAGAGAAGCTATCTTAAAGATGTTGGACTCGATCAATCCTAAATAAGCTCACCAATAGGTTCTACAAATTGAGTTGAACTCAAAAAAGATCTGACCTTTAATAAACTTTAAAATACTCATATGATATTTGTTCTTGATATACACATGCATAGTAATAATATTCTTGTTTTCATTTCTAGTGAGCTCTAAGAAAAGAAGATTCATCACCAACCTCAATGCATGTATGTGGAACTGATGATCGAACACATGTTTCATAACTAATTCTCAAATGGTTTAATCTAAGAGTATAATTTGAGCATGTGTTTGTAATGAATTATAAAATACTAACAATTTATATCAACGGTGCGGCCTTTTGTGGAGCGAAATGTTTGAACAATAGGTGGCCACGTGGGCCTTTTAGTGATTAGATATATATCTTGTTTTATAATAATAATATTATTATTAAAAATGCATCCAATCCAAGTAATGGGGTAAGTGGATAAGAGAGTGACCTCTCTCATTTGGGCTTTACCCTGTACTTGCATTTATTTTGAAATGATCACTTCGATTCTCAGCTGTTCATAATTCTTGAAAGAGGCTTTTCAAAGAGGCATGAGAAGGTGGAATTTTTTGGGGTCCATTGCCTTGAGGCTAGCTGAGTTCTTAATTATTGATGCTAGAGTTGTCGTTGTTTTGGTTCGATTCTGATTTTGTTAAAGTTGTGAATCGAACCGTTAGGTAACAGTTTTTCAAATTAGAGTTGCATTCGTATTTGCAATATAATTTTGAATTGTCGTGCGGGCAGTTCCAATTCAACAAGAATGAAGATCAAACTATTCATTACTAGTTCGGTCTGATTCTATGAGGATCAGGTTCAGTTCAGATCTGATTTCTATTTCTTCTGGGAGAACTCAATGCGACAAAAATATTAAAACATTGTGTCATCGACCCAATTTCTATCAGCCAAATAAAAATTGACAGGTAAATTTTATCCAACAATTCAAGTTGGGCACTGCTTTTCTCATAGCATTTTTTTAAATATCTATTTTTGAAAATATGAAGCTTCTCATATTTTTTTAATATTTAATATCTTGAATTAAAACATCATTAATTAATTTATTGAGTTAAACTGAAATAAGAAAATATAAAATGTCAAATTTGGCTAAAAATGTCAATAAATATAAAATCAGTAAATACTCCAACATCATATTAGGAAGGGAATGAACATGTTTAATTTTTAGGGGTAAAATATTAGCGGGAATGATGAAAAAATATTTTTATTATTGTAATATAATAATGATAATACATTGGATGTAATTAGGTTTTGCTTAGTAGCAATCCGGATTTGGTCTAAAATTTTTGAAAGTGCTCAAAATTTGTATGTTGCGGTTTTGATTCTGATTCTATTCAGGATAATAAAAAGACAGAAGCGTACTTGGGCCATTATTATTAGTGGTCTTAAAATTCAAACCTAACCCAAATAATTCACGAATGGCAGTCTGATTTCATGTTCACTTTCATAGTTCTAAGTGACAGCCCTAAATAGTGTCGAGATCTGCAGTGCACGTCGTAGTTGTACAATACAAATTTTGTTGAAAATGTTGAAGTTGGAAGTGGATAGTCAGAAAGGTGCAGACTGCGTGGCTTGTGCGGATAGGCTTTGGCCAATGGCCTGGTTCTTGGTCATAGTTGTTCTCGCGGACTGACTTAGCAGAGTCTCTGAGGTGTTAACCGCGCGGTTAGTTTTTTAGCTAGCCGCGGACTGTGCGACCTGAATTGGGAGACCGACGGACCGTTGTGTGCGCAGCTGGGCTTCAGTTTGCTTGGTTGTCTTCTTGGCCTTTAAGTCCATGCGAACTGAGTTTGCAGTCTGCATAGCTGTGTGGATTTTTGTTATTAACCTCACGCGATCTAGTGTTGGCAGTTCGCATGTTGAACGGACTGGTGCTGCTAACTGCCACATCACTGGCGGTTATCCTATCCCCATGGGCGGTGACGGTGTCTGTTTGCCCGCCTATAAATAGTGGTGCTGGCCTCGTCATTTGTAACCAGAACTGTAAGAACTATAGCCTGGGTTAAATTTGCGGTTAAGGTTTTGTAACCGCACGACAAGGAGAAGTAACCTGATTGTTTGTTGTTTGTAGATTGTGCAGCTAGCACTGAGCAGCCAGGTAACTGGTTCTGACGGTGAAGTTAGAGGAGGTAGTGTGGTTAAGCGGGTAGCAATCGGTACGGTGGTTAGCAACGGGTTACAGGTTTGACGACTAGGCAGACTTCTTCCTTTGCAGTTTCCAAGCTTGGATAAATCAATTTGCCTCCAGCGGACTGACTAGCAGTTCGAATAAGCTCTTTGTTCAACTATGTGGTTAAGCGACCTTGGCAGGTAGGCGACCAAGAGTTGTGGACAGTTAGCAGTTCAGTTCTAGTTCAATCTGTTCTCAGCAGATTTTGAGGCTAGGCGACCTTACGGTTAGGCGACCAAGAAGTGCGGACATGATTCTTACTTTAGCAGTCAATAAAGCAGTTTGCGCAGCTTTAGTTGCGGTCTGGCAGTTCAGCGGTTTGGCTGCTTGAGTTGCTCGCGCAACCTTGCGAATTGTTGGCCAATTGGCGGCTTTGTGGTTACAAAGTTCTGTCTACCAGTTTTGTTCTTATCTATTTTTGTGGTTTCTATCAGATGCATTGCGAAATCATGTCTCGCAATTTATGTCTTGCCTTGTAAAGAAGATTGTTAATACAATTTTGGCACTTGTTCTTCTGATTGCTACTATTTTATTTGGCTTGATTGGTTGAGTGTTCATGTGACCTTCCCATTTTATAAATTTTACATTGTATCAGAGGGACAAAAGTTTTAGCAGTGATCTTCAGGAATCGAGCAACTGGTTACACAAGAGGCCTTGAAATTGAGCTCTTGATGTAAACTAACTACAAGAAGTGGAAGTCTTGTATGAAGAGTTATCTTCTTGGCGAAGACTTCTAGGTGGTCTTTGGTGGAGACGATAAGCAAGAGGTGGTTATTACTAGAGGAGATGCTCAAGAAGTGAAAGCTTGGAGGAGAATAAATGCAAAGGCTGAGTTCACTCTCAAGCGGATAATTTCACCTGAACTCTTCGACCACATCATTGGATGCATGTCGACTGCTGAGATTTGGACAGTCTTGGATGACTTGTTCAATAAGAAGAACATAGATCGATTACAGTTTCTTGAGATTGAGTTGACGAGAGCAACTTAGGGGGACTTGTCGGTTTCATCTTTATTCTTGAAGATGAAGAACTTTTGTGCTGAGATTTCAGTACTTGACCCAAATGATCCCATCTCAGAGGAAAATCTGAAGAGGCACATCATCCGCGGACTGTGGAAGGAGTACATGACCTTTGTTACTTCAGTGCTAGGTTGGGCCAATCAGTCATCTTTGCTGGAGTTGGAGAACTTGTTGGCCTCTCAGGAGAGCTTGGCAAGATAGATGACTGGGTGTACTATCTCAGGGGGAGATAGTGGGGTTCTCTATTCAGGGAAGAAGGAGAGATGAGATAGGAAGAATAAGTCATTTGTAGAAGATGGTCATTCAACTTCATCATAGTAGGAGAGGAGCAATGCTCCTAAACAGGATAGAGGGGAGAAGGGAGGTCACGGGGGATATAAATGCAACAAGCCTGGTCACTTTAGGAAAGACTGTAGAGTTAATTTTCAGCCAGGTTATGCTACTGAAAGAGAAAGAGCTGAATCCACGAAGGAAGAAGGATGGGGGAACTGCTTTATGGCTTACATGACATCAATGTATGTTCTTGCTTTGGCCTCCATCAATTTCCAGGAGGACTGGATCCTGCACTCGGGGTATGGTCATCACCTTACTGGAGATGAGTCGAAGTTCACTTCTCTGCAGGTATATACAGGTAATAATGCTATTACTATTGCTAATGATACTGTTGATGGAGTTGAGAAGGAAGGAACGATTTTTTAAGCAGTGGTAAGGGGCCACTCACTTTGAAGAGTATGCATCATATGTCGGGGATGAGGAAGAATATGTTCTCGGGGACCAATGCTATGGATGCTGGGTGTCATATTTTGTTTGGTACAATAGAAGTGAAGTTTCACATAAACGTGTCAACTGTGAAGGCTGACATAACTCATGTTGGAAGGCAGGTGAAGGACTTGTTTGTTCTATCGATAAGTTCCTATGTTGAGAAGATGAGGGCAAATGATAGTGTGGTTATCTGGTACAAGAGGTTGTACCATGTTAAGATAGACAAGCTAAAGGTTATGACAGCAAGAGGCCTGGTAAAACGCCTGTCTGGTCTTTCTTCTCTGGGAGATGGTCATGTCTGTGAAGGGTGTCAGTATGGGCCAACATATCGCCTCTTATTTGATAAGTCCCTGTTCAGGTGCAAGGCACCACTGGAGTGCATCCATGGTGATCTGATGGGACCAACCATAACTCTCAGTCTTGAAGGAAGCAAATACATGCTAGTATTGGTTGATGACTTCACCAGATATGCTGGTCTTCAAAAAGTTTGTGGAGTTTAAAGAACTCGTTAAAGGGATGCTAAGACTGTGGGTTAAGAAACTGAGGTCGAATAATAAGGATGAGTTTACTTCTCATGAGTTCACCAACTTCTATAGGAAGCACGTGATCAAGAGGGAGCTGACAGTGCTCATATTTTATAATAGAATGGGGTGGCATAAAGAAAGATATGTCATCTGGACGAGACCTATAAAAGTTGGCTTCATGCCAAAGGCATTCCCAAGGGCTTTTAGGCAAAGGGAATGACATGCAGAGCTTACGTCATCAACTGAATTCCCTTAAGTTCCAACAACATGAAGTCTCCACATGAGCTCATGTTTAAGGAGAAGACCAACATGGCATACCTCCAGGTGTTTAGATCCACCTACTACGTGCACGTTCCAGATGCTCTCAGAACTAAGTTGGATGTGAAGGCAAGAAAGTTTGTCTTTATTGACTACGACGAGGGAAGAAGGGTTGGATATGCATGGACCCTAAGATAAAGAAATTTATAGTCTCAAGGGATGTGGTATTCGATATGCTGGCAATGTACCAGGATAGTTCCTTTGTGGAACTACATGAGAGCAGGGTGGACGGCAGGCGAGAAGAAGTTGTTGGTGATATTTTGGTGGAGTTACATATGACTCCAAGAGCTTTGGTTACGTCAAGCTCAGGGGCAGGTGCTTCTAGTTCAGAAAGCTGGGGGAGATATGCTCCTAGTATGCCTGCTAGAATCATAGTCAGGCCTTGCGGAGGTCTAAGAGGACCATTATACCACCATCTCAGTAGAGAGATGACAACATGGTGAGTTTTGTCTCATATTTCTTTGTATGCCCTCTAGACGAGCGGGATTCGTCTTACTATGAAAATATCGTTGGAGTAAAGGAGTAGGAATATGTCATAGATGAGGAGATGGCCTATCTCAGGAAGAATGAGACTTGGGATCTTGTGCCCAAGGTCGATGACATAACTCATGTTACTTGCAAGTGAGTATTTAAGCTCAACTAGAAGGCATACCACATCATCGAGCGGTACAAGGCTCGTCTTATAGCTCAAGGGTTCTCTTAATAGTACAGAGAAGACAATGAGGACACGTTCAGTCCTGTGGCCAATATTGTAACGACCCGGGAGGACCACGGCATCGCCCGGCCCACCAGCAGCCCAAGGTTGAGGGTCAGAGGCCCACTGCGTAATAGTGCAACATGCCCGCCCTAAGGCACTATGGTGGTACAGCCGGAATCTACAAGGCCTGCAGGCATGGGCGGACCTATTATAGGCCGAGTGTGGGCGGCCTCCCACACTCAACTTTATTTCGCGAAAATAGGGTTTCGCTGCTTAAATCGCGACCGGCCCTCGTTTGCGCTCCCATCCCCTGTGCAGCGGCTCGACGAAGACGAAAACCCAGGTGACTGTCGCGACAACCCTCGACCTCCTCTGCGCTCCCGCTGGATCGACGAAAACACCGAGAAGGTCTCTCTATCTCCCTCTCTCTCTCTTGTTCCTCCACCTCTTGCTCTCTGGTTGGCGGTCGCTCACGGCTCACGCATTTTCAACCTCATTAGATAATTGAGGAGGAGGAGCAGCTGCAGTTGAAGAGCCAAAGAGGTACGCTGGTGTCCATCCCTTCCCTTCTCTCTTTCCCCCATTATACCTATTTATGGCATTGTTGAGGACCTCTTATTCTTCTGCTTCAGTATGAATTGATTTGGTGATATGTGGGAAATTGGGTTAGAATTTGCTATATAATGAGGGGAAACTGTCTTCTCAGCTCTAGTTTTTTCTTTTACCATCTTCTCCTTCCCCGGCTTCTTCAGTTCTGAGATTGAGAAGCAATAATCAGACTAGGCGCTATAACGGACCCAAGATCAAATTTTGCGGCTTCTTTCTTCTCCCTCTTGCCCGACTATGGATAGTTTAAACTTTTATGCATGAGCCTGGTTTGGACCTAGTACCTACGCAAACCATCTGATACTTCCTTTCTCTTCTAGTTCTTCTCTATAGCTCTCCTTCTACTCCTACCTCCTTTTCGGATGTTGGGAGGGATTTGGCCTGGTGCTAAATGAAATCAGATTGCGTTGGCCGTTGAGGCTTCTTGGGCTTCCTTAATCTGGAGTCTTGCTCTTGATTGATTTCAGAAATTCTATGGTTATAAATAACGGATACCTAAATAATATTTACTGAAGAATATCAACCGGAAGAAATTTAAAGCTCTTTCCCTCTTCCTGGTTGTTTCTAAATACATATAATGCATATTTGTTTATTCATTTATTTATTAATTTACCCATGTTTCACATTTCACACAATTTATTTTAGTCAAGATTTATGGATAATCCTTATTGAGATTTGTTCTCGTTCAGTCCAGTTGGAAGTTGATCTTAATATTTAATGCTTAAATCCTAATGCTTTGGAGTTTTATTTATGGATATACAGTCCTAGCACTTTATTATGTTTTGATTTTATGGATATACAGTCAGTGGCAGACCCAGGATTTTCGTCCAACCCGGTCACCAAGTAATAAATTTTAATTTTTGATAACCTACGTCACATACTGAAGAACAATTTTGATTTTGAGCATTACGATTCATGAAGAAAATTTGAAAAGGCCAATTGGGTTTATTAACAAGTAAATTTAAAGAGAATCTAACGAGACATTATTCACTAATTTTAAAAGATATGATTCACTAATTTCTAGATAAAATTAATTGATGATTTAATAAAATCCAAATCATAACCATGAGACTCTCTTGTGTTATCCATTAGTGTTATCAATTGTAAGAGAAGATGCCGAGGTCTAATATTTTTTCCAAAATATTAAAAATTCTTTTCATATCGAATTTTATTTTCTCAAGCAAGAAAATTAGTGCTTATAATTTTATCTTCGACACATTTCATGATTTTAATTTTTAAAGCAAAATGAAAAAAAATCTATGAATCTAATTTTTGACGGAGAGACTTAACAAAAGTTTACTGGTTGACAAATAAAAAAAATCACTAAAAGAAGGTCATTGAGTGAAAAAAAACAATAATTATCACGGATGAAATTTACAGTGGATCAACCGGCCATTGACAAAGAGTGTAAAAACTGCTATGGAGGCTACAAATACATTGTCACTAGGAAATTTCCGAGAGCAATCAGAATGTGTAGCTTACTCTTGAAGCACAGATCTGGCAGGAGATTACCAGCAAGCTAGTTGGATGAGAGGCCGAGGGGCTGAAGATCGCCATTCGTGCCGAGCCTTCGTGGATGCTGCCATTGAAGTTGCTCTCCAAAAGTTGGAGCACTTCCACCTCCGGTGGTATACGCCCGCTAAGCACTTTCCGAAGACGAGAGATATTCCACAGAGAAGAGAGATATTCTGCCGCCTGAGAAGAATTTTTCGCCGAGGTGTAGTAGAGTTTGATGCCAGATGACTCTATTGGGAGTAGAGATTTCTATAAAGTTGCAGTTGGGAAATATAAGTTTTTTAAGCTTTAAATCATGTGTCAGTAGTCTGCACAAGCAACAATGACAAGACAAAGCATAGGCTACTGTGCTACCTTCAGAAAAAAAAAAGTAAAAATCTTACCCGGGCAAGTGCCCGGGTGTGTCTCCATCTAGGTCCGCCCCTGTATACAGTCTAGTAACATATATTGAAAAAGATATCTTTTCCACCATCGACAACAAATTTATCATGGAATGTTTCCAGAACATGAATCATCAAAGAGGAGTGTTGTAATCAAGTATGTAATCGTATTTTGTTAATTAAAAATGACCTAATTTAAAGTTTTTTTTGCAAATTTGTAGTCATTTTTATCATACGTAGAAATTTTTTTATCGTTATTTTATTGAACGCCCCCACTGAAAAATCTCGCTGGATTCGCCCCTGCCTGCAGGCCGTACACCCCAACCCATCTCCGTGACTGTTTCTCACCACGGAAGGTTGTTGCTGGGGATCGAACCCGCAACCTTGATAACACACTCTTCCAACAGTGGCTATCACCAACTGAGCTGCAGCCCCCTCTAAATTTGGACCCTTCCTCACTCTAAGCTTCTCCCTTAGCTCCATGAATCGATTCATTGGTAATGACTTGGTCATTATGTCGGCAAGTTGATCTTGAGCGGGGCAGTATTCCACCTCGACCATCTTATTCTCAACCATTTCTCTGATGAAGTGAAAGCGGATGTCGATGTGCTTGTTGCGAGTATGAAAAATGGGGTTCTTAGCTAAAGCAATGGCTGAAGTGTTATCACAGAGGAGTTTCACTCCCTTCTTTACTTCTTCTTCTTCATTTCCACAAATTTCCTTCTTCAGTCTGTCAAGACAGATGGCTTTGCACGCCGCTGCATTGAGTGCCATGAATTCAGCTTCAGTGGTGGACAAGGCCACAGTTTGTTGCTTTCTTGAGTTCCAGGAGATAGGGTTAGAGCCAAGGAAAAAGATAAAACTACTTGTACTTTGTCTGTCATCAAGATTGTCTGTCCAATCTGAGTCAGTGTATATGATGAGTGTTCCCTTTGCTTCTTTCTCAAAAAATAGACCGGATGCCTTCATCTGCTGCAAGTAGCACAAAATTCTCTTTGCTTCATTAAAATGTGTCTTAGAGGGATTGTTCACGAACCTGGCAAGGATATTGAGTGAGTTTTCAATGTCCGGTCTTGAGTTTGTGAGATATATAAGGGAGTCAATCATGCTCTGATATTCTTCTTCATTTGTTGGTTCTTCATCCTCTCTCTTTGCTATAAATTTCTCTACCATAGACACAAGGGTTGCAAATGAGTTGCATTTCTCCATTTAAAACTTTTTCAGTTGTGCCTGAATGTATAGTTCATGTGTGAGAAATAATTCGCCTGATAAGTGTTTGATTTGCAGCCCCAAGAAATATTTCAGGCTGCTGAGATCAGTTATTTCATAATTCTTCTTCATCTTCTCTCTAAATTCTTTGATGAGCTTGAAGCAGGTGTCAGTGACAATCAAGTCATCCACATATTGACTCACATAGATGCTTCCTCAATTTTCATTTTTTATGTACAAATTTGGTTCAATAGGGCAGGGAGCAAAGCCCTCACCAACAAAATATCCATTGATATTGTGTTGCCAAGCATGAGGGGCATGTTTCAACCCGTAGAGTGCTTTATGGAGTTTGTAAATTTTGTCTTCCTGCCTCATTACCTTAAAGTTTGGAGGCTGACTTACATACACTCCTTCAACTAATTCACCATTAAGAAATCCTGATTTCACATCTAGTTGAAACATTTTTTTGATTGTTTTGAGTAGCTACGATAAGAAGTAAACAAATTGTTATCATTCTTGCCGTGGGGGCGAAGCTTTTGTCAAAATCTGCTCCAGGTTTCTGTGAAAACCCTTTTGCAACTAATCTCGCCTTGTATTTGTGCAGACTTCTATCTCAGTTTAGTTTTGTTTTAAAAATCTTTTTGAGACCAATTATGTTGCGGTTTGGGGCTTGTCCACTAAGTACCATGTTTGATTCTTCCCTATTGCATTGATCTCCTTTTGCATGGCTTTTAACCAATCTTCTTCTTCAACTACTTATTTATATGTGGTTGGTGTTGTTGCAAAAGCTGGTTCCTTGGTAGCCTGATTGATGTTTTCAAGTGACCTGGTTTTAATGGGATGTGATTGTACAACCCCGTATTCGCGAAGAGTGGGCCCAAAACAAGGCAAACCCGTTTTTAAGCTTTTTGGAGATTTTGCACTCTCGGTGGCCAATTTTGGCTCTGACTTGGAAATATACTAGTAGGGGGAAAAATTTTACCTCCCCCCCGGTGGCCCCTTCTGTGAGGCAGGTGCAACGACTTGGCAGGGGCGAGACCGGCCCGGGGCCGGGTCTCGCCCGCCCCGCGGGCAGGTGGAGGCGAGACCGGCCCGGGGCCGGGTCTCGCCCGCCCCGCGGGCAGGTGGGGGCGAGACCGGCCCGGGGCCGGGTCTCGCCCGCCCCGCGGGCAGGTGGGGGCGAGACCGGCCCGGGGCCGGGTCTCGCCCGCCCCGCGGGCAGGTGGGGGCGAGACCGGCCCGGGGCCGGGTCTCGCCCGCCCCGCGGGCAGGTGGGGGCGAGACCGGCCCGGGGCCGGGTCTCGCCCGCCCCGCGGGCAAGTGGGGGTGAGACCGGCCCGGGGCCGGGTCTCGCCCGCCCCGCGGGCAGGTGGGGGCGAGACCGGCCCGGGGCCGGGTCTCGCCCGCCCCGCGGGCAGGTGGGGGCGAGACCGGCCCGGGGCCGGGTCTCGCCCGCCCCGCGGGCAGGTGGGGGCGAGACCGGCCCGGGGCCGGGTCTCCCCCGCCCCGCGGGCAGGTGGGGGCGAGACCGGCCCGGGGCCGGGTCTCTCCCGCCCCGCAGGCTGAGGGGGGCGAGACCGGCCCGAGGCCGGGTCTCGCCCGCCCTGCGGTTTGGCATGTGGGCTCTCCCCATCCTTGGCCCCCTTTGGGCCTTGTCGTTACCGTTTTTGCCCCCGGGATGTTTTTACCTCTTTGCCCCCCGGTGTGGCGGTTTCCTATTGGCCCAAGGCTTATTTTCCTTGGGGGTGTTTCAGACATTTATGGGTCATGTGCTTGGGAAAAACTATAAATAGACCCCCTTGGGTGCCTTTGGGGAGGATCTTTTTTGGCTTCCTCCTCCCTTAGTTCCTCCTTGGTAGAGTAGATAGGGCTCCTCCAAGGCACCCTAGCTCGAGCATTGGCTAGGGAGGGGAAGAGCTCAGGTAGCCTTCCGGTGTGAGGTGGGACCTCCGCGCTAGAGCCGAGGGTCTATTCCTAGTTTCCCAAGTCTTTGGTCCGTGACGTTCCTCTGAGTGTAGTAGGTGTGAGGTCACCCCTCTTTTGGGACCCCGAACTCCACGAGAGACCAGGTTTTTGGTTTCAACATTTTGTGCGGTGAGCGTGGAGAGTGACCAGCACAGAAGATCTCAGGAGAGTGTCATGACGGGAGGTCAGGGAGGTAGTGATGATCTCGGCGAGCTCCCTAGCCCAGGACCCTTTGTTGGGAGGCAAGAGTTCATGGCCTCCATCCAGGGCATCATGGAGATGCTGCGAAGCATTGCTCCTCAGGGTGGCAGCTCCACCCCGACCCCCCAGGAGCTAGCTCCCCCCCTCGACGAGTCGACTCCCAGGGGTCTAGGCGAGATGACCCCAGCAGGGGGAGAAGGAAGTGTCCCAGGAAGAGGCCCGTGAAGGAGAGGATGGGCGATGGGGTCGAGCGAGACCTCACCGGCCGGGATAAGTTCTCCAGCCCGGCAAGTGCCAACCTCCCAGGCGAGCAGGTCGCGTGAGTGGAGGTGGCGAGACCACCCCTTAGGGGGTCACCCTTCAGCGAGCTGATCATCTCAGCTCCCGTTCCCGAGGGGTTCATAGAGCCAGACATGGCTTACTATACGGGGAAGGATGACCCCGTCCAGTATTTGTAGTGGTTCGAGGATGCGGTCTCCATCAGGCCGATGACGGATGCCTTCAAGTGTCGCCTCTTTGCGATCACGCTGAAGGAGAAGGCAAGGGACTGGTTCCATCAACTCCCTCCGAGGTCGATCTATGGGTTCGAGGACTTGAGCCGAAGCTTCCAGCTCCGCTTCTCCACCTCCAAGAAGCGGAAGAGGAGTCCTGAGTCCATCTTCTTGATAAGGCAGGGGGCCGAGGAGTCGCTGGCCCGCTACGTAGACAGGTTCAAGAGGAGATCTTGGAGGTCCAGGAGATGCCAGGGTATGCTCTCCAGATGGCCTTCACCATTGGGCTGAAGGAGGGCTTCTTCAAGATGAGCTTGACCCGGAAGGCCCCCCTTTCCTTCGAGGAGCTGATGGAAAGGGCGGCAGAGGAGATTGACATGGAGGCAGCCAACCCGACATTTGTCAAGAGGTTGGAAAAGTTGACGGAGGTGGAGTCAAAGGAGCAGGGTGGCTCAAGGCATCAGGAAGGAAGAAGGAGAGAGGAGCAGAGAGCTCAGGGGTTCCAAGGACAGGAGGGTCCGGAACCAGGCTGGAGGCAGCAGGGAGGACCTGCCCAAGGTCCAGGAAGAGCTCTCATCCAAGGAGGGGGGAACTTCCACGGGGGCCAAGGGAGGTTCAACTTCCAGAGGCAGGCCCCAAGGCAACTCTTACCCCCGCCGCAGCAAGCCTTGGCAATAGGAGGGGGAAGAGGTAACAGGAGAGAGCGCGCAGCCCGCCAAAAAAGGGGAGGAGCGCTACCGTACTGTGACTTCCACCAGGTGGAGGGGCACGCCACAGCTACCTGCCCCGAGTTCTTAGAAGTGAGGGGGGCGAGAGGCCCTGCCCAGCCGCAGCCGCCGGTGCGGGTAGAAGAGGTTCTACCCGGAGAAGGGGGTAACGATATATGCGAGGAACGGGTCGACGTGTGAACCCGAGGCGGTATAGGAGTGATCCACGGTGGAGTGGGGGTTGAGGCCACCCGGAAGGCAAGCCTCCATGTCATGTACAGAAGGAGCGTCGCCTCACCTCCCTGACCCCGCCCCTAGATGAAAAGATCACCTTCTCGGTGAAGGACCTGCCGGATCATGAGGATCTGTTATGCGATGCGCTGGTCATCCAGACTGCCATCGAAGGCTACACCGTCTCCCGGATCCTGGTTGACAACGAAAGCTCCGTCAACGTCGTTTTCAAGAAGGCGTTCGAGGAGATGAAGGTGGAGCCAAGGAGGGTGTTGGCCTCGGACAGACCCCTATTCGGATTTTCAGGGGAGAGGAAGGAGGTGGAGGGTGGAGTTGGACTCCAAGTAAAATTGGGAGGAGTCTCGAGGAACTACCGGTTCGTCATTGTTGACGCTCTAAGCAGCTACAACGCCATCTTCGGAAGACCCTCATCAGCGCCTTCCGTTGCGTGCCGTCTTCATTCCACCAATGCCTCAAGTTCAGCTCAGGAGGGATCCAGGTCAGAGTCAAGGGAGACTCCAGGATGGCAAGGCAGTGCTACGTCACGGCCGTCAACACCATCTCTTGGTTGGCCAAGGCAGAGGAGATGGAGAAGGTCATGGAGAGCCTGAGCAGGATGGAAGTGTCCGGCGAGGAGGAAGCAGACGACGACCACCGGACCCAGACCCCCTGAAGAAACCTCGCCCCGACAGAGTCCTGTATGTATCTTATCTTGTAATGAGTATAACCCCCGACCAACTGAGTCGGGGGGATCATGTAACCCATCTATTTTATCCGTTTGAGGATGTAGGATTTGGTAAGGTTTGATCGTGGTAGCATAAGCCCTTTGCTCCGATGACGATTTCGCCGCCAGGCTCCCACTAGCTGGCTGGGTAGGTTGATCTCTCGTGGTAGCCTAAGCCCTTTGCTCCGATGACGATTCTGCCGCCAGGCTCCCACTAGCTGGCTGGGTAGGTTGATCTCTCGTGGTAGCCCAAGTCCTTTGCTCCGATGATGATTCCGCCGCCAGGCTCCCACTAGCTGGCTGGGTAGGTTGATCTCTCGTGGTAGCCCAAGTCCTTTGCTCCGATGACGATTCCGCCGCCAGGCTCCCACTAGCTGGCTGGGTAGGTTGATCTCTCGTGGTAGCCCAAGTCCTTTGCTCCGATGACGATTCCGCCGCCAGGCTCCCACTAGCTGGCTGGGTAGGTTGATCTCTCGTGGTAGCCCAAGTCCTTTGCTCCGATGACGATTCCGCCGTCAGGCTCCCACTAGCTGGCTGGGTAGATTGATCTCTCGTGGTAGCCCAAGTCCTTTGCTCCGATGACGATTCCGCCGCCAGGCTCCCACTAGCTGGCTGGGTAGGTTGATCTCTCGTGGTAGCCCAAGTCCTTTGCTCCGATGACGATTCCGCCGCCAGGCTCCCACTAGCTGGCTGGGTAGGTTGATCTCTCGTGGTAGCCCAAGTCCTTTGCTCCGATGACGATTCCGCCGCCAGGCTCCCACTAGCTGGCTGGGTAGGTTGATCTCTCGTGGTAGCCCAAGTCCTTTGCTCCGATGACGATTCCGCCGCCAGGCTCCCACTAGCTGGCTGGGTAGGTTGATCTCTCGTGGTAGCCCAAGTCCTTTGCTCCGATGACGATTCCGCCGCCAGGCTCCCACTAGCTGGCTGGGTAGGTTGATCTCTCGTGGTAGACCAAGTCCTTTGCTCCGATGACGATACCGCCGCCAGGCTCCCACTAGCTGGCTGGGTAGGTTGATCTCTCGTGGTAGCCCAAGTCCTTTGCTCCGATGACGATTCCACCGCCAGGCTCCCACTAGCTGGCTGGGTAGGTTGATCTCTCGTGGTAGCCCAAGTCCTTTGCTCTGATGACGATTCCACCGCCAGGCTCCCACTAGCTGGCTGGGTAGGTTGATCTCTCGTGGTAGCCCAAGTCCTTTGCTCCGATGACGATTCCGCCTCCAGGCTCCCACTAGCTGGCTGGGTAGGTTGATCTCTCGTGGTAGCCCAAGTCCTTTGCTCTGATGACGATTCCGCCGCCAGGCTCCCACTAGCTGACTGGGTAGGTTGATCTCTCGTGGTAGCCTAAGTCCTTTGCTCCGATGACGATTCCGCCGCCAGGCTCCCACTAGCTGGCTTGGTAGGTTGATCTCTCGTGGTAGCCCAAGTCCCTTCACTCCGGGGTGATCCCGCTGCCAGGCTCCCACTAGCTGGCAGGGCCGGTGGTACCTCTCGTAGAGCAAGTGTTTGCACCCCGAGGCCGTCTCGTCACCCAGGCTCCCATTAGCTGGCTTGACGGGTTGACCCCTCGGGGAGGCTAAGTGTTTTCACCCAGAGGAGGTCTCGCCACCCAGGCTCCCATAGTTGGCATGGCAGGTTGACCCCGAGGGGAAGTTACACTCCGCGAATACGTTGGGTTGGATGTTTTTTTCCGAGCTTGTGCCAACTCGAAAAGAGCGGGGATTGTGTACAACCCCGTATTCGCGAAGAGTGGACCCAAAACAAGGCAAACCCGTTTTTAAGCTTTTTGGAGATTTTGCACTCTCGGTGGCCAATTTTGGCTCTGGCTTGGAAATATACTAGTAGGGGGGAAAATTTTACCTCCCCCCCCCGGTGGCCCCTTCTGTGAGGCAGGTGTAATGGCTTGGCAGGGGCGAGACGGGCCCGGGGCCGGGTCTCGCCCGCCCCGCGGGCAGGTGGGGGCGAGACCGGCCCGGGGCCGGGTCTCGCCCGCCCCGCGGGCAGGTGGGGGCGAGACCGGCCCGGGGCCGGGTCTCGCCCGCCCCGCGGGCAGGTGGGGGCGAGACCGGCCCGGGGCCGGGTCTCGCCCGCCCCGCGGGCAGGTGGGGGCGAGACCGGCCCGGGGCCGGGTCTCGCCCGCCCCGCGGGCAGGTGGGGGCGAGACCGGCCCGGGGCCGGGTCTCGCCCGCCCCGCGGGCAGGTGGGGGCGAGACCGACCCGTGGCCGGGTCTCGCCCGCCCCGCGGGCAGGTGGGGGCGAGACCATCCCGGGGCCGGGTCTCGCCCGCCCCGCGGGCAGGTGGGGGCGAGACCATCCCGGGGCCGGGTCTCGCCCGCCCCGCGAGCAGGTGGGGGAGAGACCGGCCCGGGGCCGGGTCTCGCC
The DNA here is from genome assembly GCA_039583875.1 of Platanthera guangdongensis. Classification (NCBI taxonomy): domain Eukaryota; kingdom Viridiplantae; phylum Streptophyta; class Magnoliopsida; order Asparagales; family Orchidaceae; genus Platanthera; species Platanthera guangdongensis. The sequence goes on along the minus strand of CM077153.1, from coordinate 23,107,736 downwards.
CGCCCCGCGGGCAGGTGGGGGCGAGACCGGCCCGGGGCCGGGTCTCGCCCGCCCCGCGGGCAGGTGGGGGCGAGACCGGCCCGGGGCCGGGTCTCGCCCGCCCCGCGGGCAGGTGGGGGCGAGACCGGCCCGGGGCCGGGTCTCGCCCGCCCCGAGGGCAGGTGGGGGCGAGACCGGCCCGGGGCCGGGTCTCGCCCGCCCCGCGGGCAGGTGGGGGCGAGACCGGCCTGGGGCCGGGTCTCGCCCGCCCCGCGGGCTGGTGGGGGCGAGACCGGCCCGGGGCCAGTCTCGCCCGCCCCGCAGGCTGAGGGGGGCGAGACCGGCCTGAGGCCGGGTCTCGCCCGCCCTGCGATTTGGCATGTGGGCTCTCCCCATCCTTGGCCCCCTTTGGGCCTTATCGTTACCGTTTTTGCCCCGGGATGTTTTTACCTCTTTGCCCCCGGTGTGGCGGTTTCCTATTGGCCCAAGGCTTATTTTCCTTGGGGGCGTTTCAGACATTTATGGGTCATGTGCTTGGGAAAAACTATAAATAGACCCCCTTGGGTGCCTTTGGGGAGGATCTTTTTTGGCTTCCTCCTCCCTTAGTTCCTCCTTGGTAGAGTAGAGAGGGCTCCTCCAAGGCACCCTAGCTCGAGCATTGGCTAGGGAGGGGAAGAGCTCAGGTAGCCTTCCAGGTGTGAGGTGGGACCTCCGCGCTAGAGCCGAGGGTCTATTCCTAGTTTCCCAAGTCTTCGGTCTGTGACGTTCCTCCGAGTGTAGTAGGTGTGAGGTCACCCCTCTTTTGGGACCCCGAACTCTACGAGAGACCAAGTTTTTGGTTTCAACAGTGATGATTCATCATCTAAACTCTCTTAATTAAGTTCAGGAGATACCATGCTGTCATGGATGGAGCTAGATGGCATTTCCAGCTCAACTGATAGTGTGGAGGGAGGTTGATGCACATCAAAATCTGATGCCCAGTTCCACTTGGATTCTTCATGGAAAGTGACATCTTGTGAGATTATGATTTTGTTGTTGTGTACTTTTAGTAGCCTATACCCTTTGCTTTCACTGTTATGCCCAAGAAAAGCACACTTTTGTCAACTTGCTTCAAGTTTGTCTCTTCCTTCTTTGTTTTTATGTGCATGGGCGCGCTATACACCCAAAAACTCTTATGTGAGTTGCAGTGGGTTTTACTTTGTAGATTACTTCATAAGGTGTTGTATTTGGTAGTGCCTTGGTGGGTGTTCTGTTTAAGATATAAATGGATGTGCTAGTGCCCCCCCCCCCCCCCCTGAAAATTTTTGGACAGGAGGCATGTACCATCATAGCTCTAGTCATTTCTACAAATATCCTGTTGCATCTTTCTACGACCACATTTTACTGGGGAATGTAGGGGATCGTTAGCTATCTCCTGATTCCAATATCTTGACATAATTTATTGAATTGAGTGGATAACAATTCACCTCCTCTATCACTCCTTGCAGCCTTTATCCCTCCCTGTAGTTGGATTTCCACTTGGTTTTGAAGATGTTAAAATGGCAGTATGCTTCAGATTTTTGAACTGGATAATTGAGCCACATAAATCTACTAAAATCATCAACAATGAGTAGAAAATATCGCCATCCTCCAAGTGAGGGAACATGGTTCGGTCCCTAGAGATCTACATGAAGTAGGTCGAGGGGTGCACAACTTCTTCTGAGGGCAAGTTTTGGAAAAGGACTTCTGTGAGACTTTGCTTTAGCACGCACGGGGCAACTTTGAGGAGTGAGTTGGGTTTTTGATAGTCCCTCAACAAGTTCATCATTTTGTATTTTCCAGATTGTTTGAAAGCATAGATGGTCGAGCATATGATGCCAAAGGGAGAAAGCAAAAGAGGATCGGGAGTCAGAGTCATGAGTGATATTTGAAACCAACAGGTTTCAGTATGAGGGTGAAAATATTGATATCATTCATGAGGGCTGAGGCAACACTGGCATTGCTTTTAGGCTCGATGATGTCATAGCTTTTTGAGTAGAATGTAACTCTAAATCTCTTGTTAAGCGATTGTCCTACACTCAGGAGATTTTGGCTCCGTTTGGGGGGACTTATTTTCACCGGTCAAGCGGTCACCACCGCATGAATCAGACCTTAATTAAGTCCCGATTCATGCGGCTGTGACCACTTGATCGGTGAAAATAAGTCCTCCCAAACGGAGCCTTTGTGAGAGTGTTGGCACAAACTGGACATTTGAGATAAGTTTAGTGGTGCCTTCAGAGTGGTGACAGTAATGGTTCTCTTCCCTACTATTTTCTTCTTTTCCCATAACTGATAACTACTTCAGATTTCCATTTTTCTTCAAGGTTTGTGAAATACTTTTTGTTGTTGACCATATGATTGGAGCAACCACTATTAATGTACCACATAGAGGGATACATAGAGCCTTCTGATGTGTTGCAGGTGAACAAAAACTCATTCGGTTCTGTTTATGTTACTTTTACTTCTTTTGATTTATGCCAGCAACGGTCAACGGAGTGGTTTCGAATTTTGCACTTCTTGCATCTAAAAAAAAGTCTTTTGACTCGTTGTTGTGTTTCTTATGGATGATGCACATGGGGTTATTACTGAGGTTCTTATTCTGGACTGATTTATTGTAGTTTTGAATGGTTTTGTTGTAGATTTTGCTGTCAGTCCTAACCTCTTGATTTCTCTTCTTTTCTACATTCTTTTTTCTTTTGAAGGTGCATCTGTGTTTGGAAAGACTTTTAGAGCACTGGTTCATCATTATTTAGTAGATCTTCAGGTGTTTGTAATAAGGCCATAAGGTCAATGACAGTGAGCCTATCCAAGTCATGGGCTTCAAGAATGGCAGACACAATGTGCTTGTGTGACTTGGTCAGTGATCTAAATATTTTCTCCACAATTTGTTCTTCTCCTATGGCACCCCCAAGACTTCTAATTTGATTTAGATGACTAATGATTTTTGCAAAAAAAATCTTGCACGGTTTCATTCTCGTCCATGGTTATGGAATCAAAGTTACGTCTAAGTAGAGTTTTATCTTGATTACCTTCTTTGAGCCCTTGTATTCATTGGTCATCCTTTCCCATGCTTCATGAGCAGTATTTCATCCCATTATCATGGGATATATGATTGGAGCAATCCTCTGCTAGATCAAATGCAGACTGAGGACATCTTTCTTTAATTCTTCTTTTGTGAATTTGGGGACTTCTTCTTTTGATTTTTTGGCAACTTGAGACCATTGCTGACAATGTCCCACAGGTCCTGGGATCGCAGAAATGTCTCCATCTTATCAGTCCAAAAATCTTAGAGTTCTCCGGAGAAAATGGGTATGGTGGAATGAGTGTAGAGGGGTGTGTGACCCGTAGATGATGAAGCCATTAACAACAGGAGAATGGAATTTACGATTGGCTTTGATACCACTGATGGATCAAGAACACTCTGATAATCTTGCTTTTACTTGTTTTATATGTAAGAAAATGAAAAAAAGGATGAATATACGAGAATAGTGCAACAGGTTTGAAATTTCGCTTAACTTCAAAAAGAGTACATCAGGCACGCGCGCACACACACATATATATAACTATTTCAATTGGTAGCTTAATGAAAAATAAAAGGCAATTAGTTAAGGTGGATAACAGGTTGTGGTTTACATTAATATCAATACTTAATATTTAACACATTTCCAACATTTATAGGCGGCGACAATAGAGAATGAGGTGGTTCAGATTTCAACATTCTACTGTTTATAGTCTGCACCTATACATGACTACTCTTGGTTGCAAAAGGCTCCATGCATTGTAAATCTACAAAATAAAACATATCTAAAATTGCATTGAATGACACTCACATAACACCACTTTCTCAAAGATATGGATTGTGCAAATGGTGGTGCCTTCCTTCTGGAGTTGGCAGAGATGTCTACCTCATTCAAATACTGATTTTATAGTCAACAATTTTCTTTCTTCCGGCTTTGAAAATTTGAAAATGTTGTTTAATATGGGCTACATTGTCCAAAACTTAAATGAAATTAAAAATTCTATTTATTAGATGTTTTCGAGCATTTTGTTGTTGTTGTAATGAACATTTAGAGCTCTTAAGTGGCTCAAAATTTCATTTCTAGGAGAAATGGGTTAATTCTCTCTTTTTTACTCTTTGGCATGGTGGTGTTGGTCGTGAATGCGATAGTTATGAACTGTTCTGTTATTCACAAACGTCTTGTTAAGAATAATCCTGCTTTCTATAATATAAGTATCAGATAAAGCAAGGATCATCACCAATTGAAGGTAAACCTGCAGACAAAATTGTTAAGGAAGAAGATGTTAGATAGAGCAAAAGGAATGGTGCAACATTGACTTTATAACAGAGAACTTAATGGCAATATCAAGGATACAGCCACTCATGGGCCCCAGATATCCTATACCTTGTTTGTGTGTAAAACAAATGTATAAGCAACACTTATCTTATATAAGATATGTTATATATAATCTGTATAAATAGGGGTTTTAGGCCTCAAGCAGTATGTAAGAATGAGAGAGATATTTCTCCTCCAGTTTTAATATAGAAAGAAGTGTTCTCTGCCTGCTTTTGGGATCTAAGTTCTTATTAACAGTTAGACACGCAAATTAACACGCCTGATCTCACCTAAGAAACTTCATCCACTTTTATGTTGAAAATTAGTTTTCCTTTCTTAATGACGGTCATAACATTCTACCTAGAGCTGTCACTATTCTGGTTCGGTTCCGGTTCTACTAAAACCATGAACCGAACCACTAAGGCAACAGTTCTTCAAATTAGAATCAAAACCTTATTTGATTTGACCGGTTTCGGTTCTGGTTCCGGTTCCAGCTTAATTTTTGGAACCGTCGTGTCAACGGTTCCGGTTACGGTTCAACAAGGACGAAAACTAAACCGGTCAATATCGGTTCGGTCCGGTTCCATGCGGTTCGGTTCGGTTCGGTTCCATCGATTCCAACTAAAGCCAAAATCAAACTTGGCGGAATGAAATAAAAGCAGACTGCAAATAGTAAAACTCAAAACTACAACGAAATAGAAATAATTATGTTGCTCACTTCTCTACGGACTTTTCCACGATCGGTGGGATAATATCAATTGTCTTCCTACGCGTGTAAACTTGCCACGAATTATAGTTGTCTTGCGCACGTCTCGTCGGCATGCTCAACCGTAACAACCGCCTACAATTAGTTGTCTTTCATGATTACTAATAAATAGTAGTTATATATATTCTATATTTTTTAAATAAAATATTTCAAAAAAAATATGTAAATAAAATTAAAAATATATTATATAACTGCATAAAAATAAAAAATGCATTGCAAAAATTGAGTTCAAACCGCAACAATGTAAATCATATTATATGATTTTTATGCGGTGAAGTTTTGTTCGGTCCAAAATTGACCCCCTTTAGTGCGATAGCGGATTGAGTTCAAACTGCACCATCTTCACTCTTGATAGTAAGTATAAATATTATAGATAAATTATAAAATAATAACAATATAATAATAATAATAAACAGGTTGCGGTTCGGTTCTACTTCGGTCCGGTTCGGATCGGGTCTAAAAATCTTGAAACCGCTTGAGTCTTGTATGTTGCGGTTCCGGTTCCGATCCGGATAATAATATGTAAGAACCACACCCGGACCAATGTTGTTCACGGTTCCAAAATTCAAATCGGAACCCGAATAATTTGCAAACGGTTCGGTCCGGTTCTTTGCGGTTCCAGTTCGGTTTGCGGTTTTTGGTTTTAAGTGACAGCTCTAATTCTACCATGATGACATTTTTGTCCAAACTGGCTGGAGCAAAAAAAAAGTCTGCCCAAACAAAATCCTTGTAACAAATTGGCATATATTGCC